>WNWK01029715.1:0-24137 GCA_009830355.1 Cherax destructor
ACCTCTGGGTGAACCAAGGACTCGTTCTGGTCTTCCCATTACTTCTGTTTCCCTTGGGGACAAACCTCTCCTCTGCCTCTTTGCATTTGGTTGTCACATATTCCATCTCCCACTGAACGTCTTGTAGGAAGTTCCTCATGCCCGTGTAGTCCCCCTTTTGTAGTTTCGTTTCTCCCTTCCTATTCCTGCTCCCCTCTCCACTTGTAGCTCAACTATATAATCAAAACACAGAACCAAATGATCACTAGCTCCAAGGGGCCTTTCATACGTGATATCCTCGATGTCCGAACTACTCAAGGTGAATACTAGGTCCAGTCTTGCTGGATCATCCCCACCTCTCTCTCTGGTAGTGTCTCTAACATGTTGATGCATGAGGTTTTCCAGTACCACATCCATCATCTTGGCTCTCCATGATTCAGGACCCCATGGGGCTCTAGGTTTCCCAATCAATCTCTTTGTGATTGAAATCACCCATAACTAGTAACTTTGCTCTCCTCATGTGGGCTCTTCTGGCTACCTCGGCTAGTGTGTCTACCATTGCTCTGTTGCTCTCGTCGTATTCTTCTCTTGGCCTCCTGCAGTTCTGTGGCGGGTTGTACATTACAGCAATTATCACCTTATGGCCCTCAGACTGAATTGTTCCTACTATGTAGTCCCTTTCACCCATTCCATCCATTCCTTCCACTTCCTCAAATCCCCACCTGTTCTTAATGAGCAGTGCAACTCCTCCTCCCCTCTGCTCCCTCTATCTTTCCTGAGGATTTGATATCCGGGTGGGAAGATTGCATCTGTTATCATCCTGGTGAGTTTCGTTTCTGTGAGTGCTATTATGTCTGGGGATGTCTCCTTTATTCTTTCATGCCACTCCTCACATTTATTTGTTATACCATCTGCATTTGTATACCAAACCTTTAACTTCTTTTCTAAAACCGTAGTCTGGGGGTATGTTGGGGTTGGGAAAGTGGGAGATCTGATGGGGAACTATGGGTGGTTGGTGTGAAGGTGGAGTTTGTACTGAGGTGGGTGGAATCATTGGGTATGGCATGTGTGTTTTGGGTTAGGTTGTTTGGTTGCATTGGGGTTGTCCAGGTTGGGGAACATCTGAAGGTGGTTGTATTAGAGCTTCCTCCTGAGTCTGGGTTCTCCTGTCCATCTCTCTTTCCTCCTTTTGTCTCTGTACCCTCTCTTTCAGTTTCTGTCTTTCTTCCCGTGTTCTGTCGCGGTCGAGATACACCCTCCGGTATTCTGACATATCCCTTAGTCTTGCTTTCTCCTGCAGGATCCTGTTTCGAGTCAATTCTGCTTTGATAATTACTTTGACTGGCCGGATTCTTCCTCTTGCAAATCCCCCTATTCTCAGAAAATTTGCCAGCTGGGTCATGTCATCTTCTCCTATTGTGTGTGTGTTAGTTACCATTTTGTCCTAGGCACATGTCGATTAGACACTAGGCCTGTTGAATATATATATATGTGTGTGTGTGTGTGTGTGTGTGTGTGTACTCACCTATTTGTGGTTGCAGGGGTCAAGTCATAGCTCCTGGCCTGGTGTGTGTGTGTGTGTGAGTGTGTGTGTGTGTTTGTGTGTGTGTGTGTGTGTGTGTGAGAGAGAATGTGTGTGTGTGTGTGTATGTGTGTGTGTGTGTGCGTGCGTGCGTGTTGTATGTCAGAGGCGCGCCGATACTACAGTTCAGATGTCCCTTCCAACTGTAAACATCCCCACTCATCCTTCAGATTACAGGCACTGTAAATACCACCTCCAGGACGCAAGTCCGGCTAACCGGTTTTCTCTGAATCCGTTTACAAAATGTTACCTAGCTCATACGCCAACAGCTCGTCAAGTCCCAGAAACCATGTGCCTAAACTCACTCCTAACACACTTACACATGAGTGCTGGATGTCCAAGCCTCTCACGGTATACCGTACCTGTTATACAAGGTCTGGGTAATGTTAGTCTAGCAGGTGATGTGACTCATGGTAAGGGATGGTTATTCTGAGTTATTTAATCAAGAGCCCTTCATCAGCGCCAAGGTACCTTGAAGGTGTTTTAATGCTGGAGGCGCCGTGAAGGTGCTTTGATGCTGATAGAGGATACTTGACGGTGTGTAAGTATCAAAATGGTATTCGATACCGATAGGTTGGTAAGTAAGACACATGTGTAACAGTTAGGTATCTTTATTCAGATACTTTTCGTTTCGCCTACACAGTAAGCTTCTTCAGTCGAGTACAGAAAAGATGGCAGGAGCAGAAGAGATACCTAACTGTTACACATGTGTCTTACTTACCAACCTATCGGTATTGTATACCATTTTGATACTCATTTAAAGGTGTCTTGATGCTGGTGGAGGCGCCTCAAGTTTCCTTTAATCCAGCGAATCAGTCTTTTTTAAGACAGTATCTTTCTTCCATCAATAAATTATCTTTCTTCCTTCAAGAAAGTATCTTTCTTCCTTCAAGATAGGGTGTGGAAGGAAGTGGTATAGAACATCGACATGATGGAAGAAGAGGACGCACGTATTACTGCCAAGAAAGCAGACACCATAGACGCAGGATCATAAGAACATAAGAAAGAAGGAACACTGCAGCAGACCTACTGGCCCATGCGAGGCAGGTCCAAGTCTCCTACCGGCTTAAGCCAATGCCCCGACCCTGCCAGGTCAGGTTACATTCACTTAAGGAAGGAGCACATCATCTGACCTAGTAGCACAAGCTAGTCAGGACCAACTCACACCCACCCGCACCCACTCATATATTTATCTAGCCTATTTTTAAAACTACACAACGTTTTAGCCTCTATAACTGTACTCGGGAGTTTGTTCCACTCATCGACAACTCTATTACCAAACCAATGCCTTCCTATATCCTTCCTGAATCTGAATTTATCCAACTTAAAGCCATTGCTGCGAGTCCTGTCAATACTAGATATTTTTAGCACGCTATTTACATCCCCTTTATTTATTCCTGTTTTCCATTTATACACCTCAATCATATCCCCCTTAATTCTACGCCTTTCTAGAGAGTGCAGATTCAGGGCCCTCAGTCTATCCTTATAGGGAAGATTTCTGATACATGGGATCAACTTAGTCATCCTCCTTTGTACGTTTTCCAGAGCATTTATATCCATTCTGTAATACGGTGACCAAAACTGTGCAGCATAATCTAGATGAGGCCTAACCAAGGATATATAGAGTTGAAGAACAACCTGAGGACTCCTATTATTTATGCTTCTTGAAATGAAGCCAAGGATTCTGTTCGCTTTATTGCGAACACTTATGCACTGCTGTCTTGGTTTTAGATTACTGCTAACCAGAACTCCTAAATCCTTTTCGCAATCAGTAGTATTAAGATCTACGTTATTTAGTTTATATGTGGCATGGTTATTGTCCTGTCCAATATTTAGAACTTTGCATTTATCTATATTAAACTGCATCTGCCACTTCTCCGACCACTGCATCAGTCTATTCAAATCTTCCTGGAGTGCTCTAATGTCCTCATTTGAATGAATTGGACGGCCTATTTTGGTGTCATCGGCAAATTTGCTTATGTCGCTATTTATTCCCTCATCTATATCGTTTATATAGATTGTGAACAACAAGGGGCCCAATAATGACCCCTGTGGAACACCGCTTGCGACACTTCCCCACTCTGATTTCTCCCCATTTATGCAAACTCTCTGCTGCCTATTTGTCAACCACACGGAATAGGAGGAAAAAAAAATTTCCTCCTATTCCGTGTGCCTTAATTTTCCTCAATAGTCTCTGATGTGGGACTTTATCAAAAGCCTTACTGAAGTCCATATACACAATATCATATTCATTACCATGATCTACCTCCTCAAACACCTTAGTGAAAAAAGTTATTAAATTTGTAAGGCAGGAATGCCCTTTTGTAAAACCGTGCTGAGATTCGTTGATTAATTTATGATTTTCAAGATGGCTGCGAATTGCCTCGGCAATTATTGATTCCATAAATTTTCCCACTATGGAGGTTAGGCTTATTGGTCTAAAGTTCGAAGCTAAGTACCTGTCACCTGCTTTGAAAGTAGGTATTACATTTGCCATTTTCCACTTATCTGGCACCATGCCAGTTTGCAGTGATATGTTGAAAAGATTAGCCATAGGTTTGCTAAGCTCCTCTTTACATTCCTTTAGAATACTTGCATACAGTTCATCAGGGCCTGGGGATTTGTTAGGTTTTAATTTATCTATTTGTCTAAGGACCATGTCACTTCCATCCTAACTGGTGTTGTGCCAGAGATGTGGAAGATAGCTAATGTAGTTCCTATATTCAAATCAGGGGATAAGTCCAGTCCATCAAATTACCGTCCAATAAGCCTCACGTCTATAGTAGGCAAATTATTAGAATCAATTATAGCTGATATTATCAGAAGTCACCTTGAAGAACATAATTTGATTAATGAATCTCAGCATGGGTTTACGAGAGGTCGTTCCTGCCTGACAAATTTACTGACGTTTTTCAATAAAACATTTGAGGCAGTAGACAGTGATAAAGAATATGATATAGTTTACTTGGATTTCAGTAAGGCCTTCGATAGAGTACCTCATAAGAGACTCTTAAGAAAGGTGGCAGCTCATGGTATAGGAGGTAAAGTTCTAGCATGGATAGAGGCATGGCTTACCAATAGAAAGCAGAGAGTTTCCATTAATGGGGTCAAATCTGAATGGGGATTTGTCACCAGTGGCGTTCCACAAGGATCAGTTTTGGGCCCATTGTTGTTCATAATTTACATAAATGACCTTGATGAAGGAATTGCAAGTGACATGAGTAAATTTGCTGATGATACAAAAATAGGCCGTATAATTCATTCTGAGGAGGATACCAATGAACTCCAGGAGGATTTGGATAAATTAATGTCTTGGTCTGAAAAGTGGCAGATGAAGTTCAATGTGGATAAGTGTAAGGTGCTAGTCGTTGGTAATGAAAATATCCCTCGAATTTATAAACTAGGTGAAGTTGAGCTTGATCATACAGAATGTGAAAAGACTTGGGAGTCATGGTAAGCAGAAATCTAAAGCCAAGACAACAGTGCCTAAGTGTGCGCAATAAGGCTAACAGATTACTAGGATTTATTTCAAGAAGTATAAGCAACAGAAGTCCAAAAGTTATTTTACAGCTCTATACATCACTAGTGAGACCTCATTTGGATTATGCAGCTCAGTTTTGGTCTCCTTACTACAGGATGGATATAGATTCATTGGAGAACATACAAAGAAGAATGACTAAAATGATTTACAGTATAAGAAATCTCCCGTATGAAGATAGACTTAGAGCATTGAATCTCCACTCTCTGGAGAGACGTAGAATGAGGGAGATATCATCGAGGTGTACAAGTGGATGATGGGCATAAACAAAGGAGATATTAATAAAATACTGAGGATATCGAACCAAGTAAGAACCAGAAATAACGGATTTAAATTGGATAAATTTAGATTTAGAAAGGACATAGGCAAGTACTGGTTTTCGAACAGAGTTGTAGATGCGTGGAACAATCTTCCGAGTAGGGTGATAGAGGCTAGGACCTTGGGTGGCTTTAAAAAGAGATTGGACAAATATATGAGTGGGAGGGGCTGGGTTTGATTAGTGTCGTGAGTACAGGAGTAAATTCTTAGGTAGTGGTGGTTTTGATAAGGACCTGCCTTGTATGGGCCAGTAGGCCTTCTGCAGTGTTCCTCCATTCTTATGTTCTTATGTACTTGTGACCCTAATTATGCATAGATTACTATGGTCCTGTTCTACATAATTTATTATTTTTGGAATATCGCTAGTATCTTCCTGTGTAAAAACTGAGAGGAAGTAAGTGTTAAAAATTCTACACATTTCCTTATCACTGACGGTGAGCTGAACTGAGTAACTTTTGAGTGGGCCTATCTTGTCCCTAATCTTACTTCTGTATACCTGAATAAAATCATTTTGGGTTAGTCTTCGATTCTCTTGCAACTTTAACCTCATAGTCTTTTTTTGCTTTTCTTATTCCCTTTTTTATTTCTCTCTTTAACTGAATATATTGATTACTTAATTGCCCCTCTCCTCTTTTGATTCGCCTATATATGCCTCTCTTTTGACCAATGAGATGTTTTAATCTATTGTTCATCCATTTAGGATCATTTTGGTTTGATCTGATTTCCCTATTAGGAACATAAGTTGTCTGAGCAGCTAGAACTATTCTCTGGAAAACGTCATATTGGCAATCACCACCTACCTGACCCATTGTCAGGTCATTCCAGTTCAGCCCTCCCAGGTAATTTTTCAGTCCTATGAAATCAGCCATGTGGAAGTCAGGGACATAGACTTGATTGCCATTATTAGGGTAATTCCATGATATATTAAAACTGAGTGATTTGTGATCACTCATCATTAACCTGAAGATGGGATCATCAGTCACCAGCATGTCCAGTAGTCTCCACTAGAGAAGCTGCTTCTACAACATAGCTGAGCGACTTGCCAGGAAACTTGTAGATAGGTATCCCACGCAGCATCAGGTCACTGAATGAAGGAACACTGCAGAAAGCAGGTCCTTCTCAAGTCCAAAACTTCTCATGACTATGGACCACCACCCTTATTTTAATCTACCCAAGGTAGCTGCTTCAACAC
The DNA here is from genome assembly GCA_009830355.1 of Cherax destructor. NCBI lineage: Eukaryota > Metazoa > Arthropoda > Malacostraca > Decapoda > Parastacidae > Cherax > Cherax destructor. Next base: position 6,610 of record WNWK01029715.1, read on the forward strand.
ACCTCACTTGACTCTTCAAATCAATACACTCTCTCTCTCTGTATATATATATATATGTGTGTGTGTGTGTGTGTGTGTGTGTGTGTGTGTGTGTGTGTGTGTGTGTGTTATATATATATATATATATATATATATATATATATATATATATATATATATATATATATATATATATATATAGAGGTGTTAATGTTTCAGTTTTATAACTGTAGTATAAAGCACCCTCTGGCAAGACAGTGATGGAGTGAATGATGATGAAAGTTTTTCTTTTTCTGGCCACCCTGCCTTGGTAGGAATCGGCCGATGTGTTAATAAATATATATATATATATATATATATATATATATATATATATATATATATATATATATATATATATATATATATATATATATATATATATATATATATATATATATATATATATATATATATATATATATTGCAAGCGTTTTCGTGACTTCTCATATTATCTAGGAACTATAAAAACAAAACATCAACAGTCGCGTGACAACGCCCGACTCTGTGAAACAAACCTGATACTCTACCAAAGCATTAAGATTTTTTACTTGTCTAATAAATCATTAAATTCTTCTCAAATTTTATTAATTATAAAAGAATCTATTTTATATAATCCAAAATAAATATTCATATTATTTTCAAAACTGCTTTTTATGAAACATGATTCCATTATATTCCTGTCAACCATGGACTTGCTTGATACAACCTTCTCAGCATTTTGAAAATCAATTGAATGGTTAAAATCTCTCACATGAATAAATAGAGAATTAGAATCTTGTCTAATTCTAATGCAATATTTATGTTGTTTTAATATTAGTTCAAGACTTTTACCAGTTTGACCGTAATAAACTTTATTGCATATTTTACATGGAATCTTATAGACACATCCGTCAGCATTTTGGGGGGAATTTTTTTATCAAAAGTTTTTCTACTGTATCAAGATTTTTAAATTCATCTTTGATATTAAAAGTCTTTTCATGATACGGGAGACCCAACATATTATTAGTTGAATAAGGTTGGTTGTCTTTTTTTGAATTGTGAAATGTATTTCTGGCAATTTTAAAGGATTTCTCAGTTTCTTGGGTAAGTTAGATCATTAGCTATTTCACAATTTTTTGAGATTTCTTCATCTATGAACTCTGGACTACATATACTCAAAGCTCTCAAAAACATTGATGAGAATACTTTGTCTTGTGAAAAATAATAGTGTACGTACGAACTGTTATTTGTTAGGTTTCTGTAAATTTTGAATTTAAAATCATTGTTACCATTAATAATTAAAACATCTAGGAAAGGCAATGAGTTATTTTCAATGAACTCCGAAAAAGAAAAACTTTTACCATCATTCACTCCATCACTGTCTTGCCAGAAGTGCGCTTACACTACAGTTATAAAACTGCATCACTAACACCCTTCCTTCAGAGTACAGACACTGTACTTCCCATCTCCAGGACTTAAGTCCGGCCTGCCAGTTTCCCTTAGAGGCTTCATAAATATTTCCCTGCTCAAACTCAAACAGCACGTCAAGTCCTAAAAGCCATTTGTCTTCATTCGCTCCTATCTAAGGCGCTCATGCATGCTTGCTGGAAGTCCATGCTCCTCGCACACAAAACCTCCTTTACTCCCTCCAACCTTTCCTAGGCCGACCTCTACCCCGCCTTCCCTCCACTACAGATTTATACTCTCTAAGTCATTCTATTTTGTTCCTAACTCTCTACATGTCCGAACCACATCAACAACACCTCCTCAGTCCTCTGAATAACAGTTTTGGTAATCCCGCACATCCTCCTAATTTCCAAACTACGAAATCGCTGCATTACATTCACACCACACATTGCCCTCAGACACGACATCTCCACTGCCTCCAGCCTTCTCTTTGTTGCAACATTCACCACCCATGCTTCACACCCACATAAGAGCGTTGGTATAACTATACACTCATACATTCCCCTCTTTGCTTCCATGGACAAAGTTCTTTGTCTCCATAGACTCCTCAGTGCACCACTCACCTTTTTTTCCCTTGTCAATTCTGTGATTCAACTCATCTTTCATAGACCCATCTGCTGACACGTCCACTCCTAAATATCTGAATACATCCACCTGCTCCATACTCTCTCTCTCCAATCTGATATCCAATCTTTTGTTACCTAATTTTAGGATATCCTCATCACATTACTCTTTCCTATATTCACGTTTAATTTCCTTCTTTTACATACTCTACCAAACTCATCCACCAACCTCTGCAACTTCTCTTAAGAATCTCCCAAAAGCACAGTGTCATCAGCAAAGAGTATATGTGACAACTCCCACTTTGTGATAGATTCTTCATCTTTTATCCTCACACCTCTTGCCAACACCCGAACATTCACTTCTCTTACAACCCCATCTATAAATATATTGAACAACCATAGTGACATCACACATCCTTGTCTAAGGCCTACTTTTACTGGGAAATAATCTCCCTCTCTCCTACATATTCTAACTTTAGCCTCACTATCCTCTTAAAAACTTTTCACCGCTTTCAATAACCTACCTCCTATTCAATACAATTGCAACATCTGCAACATTGTACCCCTATCCACCCTGTCATACGCCTTTTCCAAATCCATAAATGCCACAAAAACATCTTTACCCTTATCTAAATACTGTTCACCTATATGTTTCACTGTAAACACTTGGTCTACACACCCCCTACCCCTTCTAAAGCCTCCTTGTTCATCTGCTATCCTATTTTCGTCTTACTCTTAATTCTTTCAATAATAACTCTACCATACACTTTACCAGGTGAACTCAACAGACATATTCCCCTATAATTTTTGCACTCTCATTTGTCCTCTTTGATTTTATACAAAGGAACTATGCACGTTCTTTGCCAATCCCTAGGTACCTTATCCTTTTCCATACATTTATAAAATAATAGCACCAATCACTCCAAAACTATATCCCCACCTGCTTTTAATATTTGTATATTTATCCGATCAATCCCAGCTGCCTTACCCCCTTTCATTCTACCCACTGCCTCACGAACTTTTCCCACACTCACAACTGGCTCTTCATCACTCCTACAAGTTGTTATTCTTACATTAACATAAATGAAAAAAAAATATATCTTTAAACGTATAAGAGAATTTTTTAGAAAGGACTTAATTTTAGATGAGTTCTTGCTAATTGACCAGTTTTACCTAATCGGCACGACATATATATATATACAGTGGACCCTGGTGTTCGTCCTGCTCAAAACACTCTCTTTTATGTAAGTGTATTTTTTAAATGCTTTTATAAGTGTAGTTTTGGGGGTCTAAAAGGACTAGTCTACTTTACATTATTTCTTAAGGGAATAAATTCGATTGGTAATGGCACTTGAACTGCATTCTGTTACGAAACATGGACGAACACCGGGGTCCACTGTATATATACATATATATATATATATATATATATATATATATATATATATATATATATATATATATATATATATATATATATATATATATATATATATATATATATTGTCGTGCCGATTAGGTAAAACTGGTCAATTAGCAATAACTCATTTAAAATTAAGTCCTTTCTAAAAATTTCTCTTATACGTTTGAAGATATATTTTTTTTCATTTATGTTAATGTAAAAAAAATTAATTTTGTACCAAGAGAAACTTTAAAAACCTACCTAACCTTATTACAACAAGCGCAATTTAATTTAGCCTAACCCAACTAAATATATTTTAAATACGTTAACATTAATTTAATAATAAACAAACACAATGAAATAGATTTTTTTCGTTATGTTCAGAATGATTTTGGCGAAATTATTGCATACACAAATTTTCACTTGTCTTATATGGCAAGATGAGCGTTGCTATTTAAGCCAAAATCGCAAGTGTTACCTAATCGGCACGACATTATATATATATATATATATATATATATATATATATATATATATATATATATATATATATATATATATATATATATATATATATATATTAGTGGAAGGATGAAGTAAAGAGTGTGATGAAAGAGAAGGTAGCTTATGAGAGGTTTTTACATAACAGAAGTGTTGTAAGAAGAGCAGAGTATATGGAGAGTAAAAGAAAGGTGAAGAGAGTGGTGAGAGAGTGCAAAACTAGAATTTTGGCTGAAAATAAGTAAAAGTTTTGGAGTGAGATAAACAAGTTAAGAAAGCCTAGGGAACGAATGGAGTTGTCAGTTAAAAACATTGTAGGGAAGTAAGTAGATGGGGAGCTGGAGGTATTGGGTACATGGCGGGAATATTTTGAGGAACTTTTAAATGTCGATGAAGAAAGGGAGGCTGTAATTTCATGCACTGGTCAGGGAGGTACAACATCGTTTAGGAGTGAAGAAGAGCAGGATGTGAGTGTGGGAGAGGTGCGTGAGGCATTACGTAGAATGAAAGGGGGTAAAGCAGCTGGAACTGACGGGATCATGACAGAAATGTTAAAAGCAGGGGGAGATATTGTGTTGGAGTGGTTGGTATTTTTGTTTAATAAATGTATGAAAGAGGGAAAGGTACCTAAGGATTGGCAGAGAGCATGTATAGTTCCTTTATATAAAGGGAAGGGGGACAAAAGAGATTGTAAAAATTATAGGGGAATAAGTTTACTGAGTATATCAGGTAAAGTGTACGGTAGGGTTATTATTTTAAGAATTAGAGGTAAGACAGAGAGTAGGATCGCAAATGAGCAAGAAGGTTTTAGAGTGGGTAGGGGATGTGTTGATCAAGTGTTTACATTGAAGCATATATGTGAACAGTATTTAGATAAAGGTAGAGAAGTTTTCATTGCATTTATGGATTTAGAAAAAAAACATATGATAGAGTGGATAGGGGAGCAATGTGAAAGATGTTGCAAGTGATTGAAATAGGTAGTAAGTTACTGAATGCCGTAAAGAGTTTTTATGAGGATAGTGAGGCTCAGGTTAGGGTGTGTAGGAGAGAGGGAGATTACTTCCTCGTTGTTGCATGCAAAGAGTATGTAATCTTTATTCGGAGCAAGTTAAACACACCCACATAGGCTCCCCTCCAACCAGCGAACCATCGTTAAGGGTTTGGCGATGGGGCCCCATCATCAAATCAACGACTCGGTTCAGCCAATTAAAATGCGAGTTTAACAATGACAAAGGTGACGTGGATACCACTCGCAGTTTGTCATTGGAATTCCTGCATAGAGCTGGTTGTGGAAGGTTGTTTGTCTTTTGGCTGCTGTTTTGCCTTGACAACCGTGGCGTACACTAAATACTACTCTTTTTGTATATAGTGTAAATAATTGTAAAACCCTTTTGTAATACTGGTGAAGGAAAAGACAAAAGTCTGATATAAATCTAACTGCTTGGTGAAGGTAATACAAATTCTAAAGCATCTTCTACTGTGATTCTTTGCTCCAAGCTCCCTTTTACACTCAGGTTAACAGGCCATTGAACCTGAGGTTGTAATACTGGTAAAAGTAGGTCTTAGACAGGGATGTGTGATGTCATCATGGTTGTTTAATATATTTATAGATGGGGTTGTAAAAAAAATAAATGCTAGGGTGTTGGGGAGAGGGGTGGGATTAAATTATGGGGAATCAAGTACAAAATGGGAGTTGACATAGTTACAATTTGCTGATGATACTGTGCTTATGGGAGATTCTAAAGAAAAGTTGCAAAGGTTAGTGGACGAGTTTGGGGGTGTGTGTAAATGTAGAAAATTGAAAGTGAACAAAGATAAGAGTAAGGTGATGAGGGTATCAAAGGATTTAGGTAAAGAAAAATTGGATATCACATTGGAGAGAGGGATTATGGAAGAAGTGAATGTTTTCAGATATTTAGGAGTTGACTTGTCAGCAGATGGGTATATGAAGGATGAGGTTAACCATGAATTGATGAAGGAAAAAGGGTGAGTGGTGCGTTGAGGTATCTGTGGAGACAAAAAACGTTATCCATGGAGGCAAAGAAGGGAATGTACGAAAGTATAGTGGTACCAACACTCTTATATGGGTGTGAAGCATGGGTTGCAAATGCTGCAGCGAGGAGGAGGCTGGAGGCAGTGGAGATGTCCTGTCTAAGGGCAATGTGTGGTGTAAATATTATGCAGAAAGTTCGGAATGTGGAAATTAGGAGAAGGTGTGGAGTTACTAAAAGTATTTGTCAGAGGGCTGAAGAGGGGTTGTTGAGGTGGTTTGGTCATTTAGAGAGAATGGATCAAAGTAGAATGACTTGGAGAGCGTATAAATCTGTAGTGGAAGGAAGGAAGGGTAGGGGTCGTCCTCGAAAAGGTTGGAGGGAAGGGGTAAAGGAGGTTTTGTGGGCGAAGGGCTTGGACTTCCAGCAAGCGTGTGTGAGCGTGTTAGATAGGAGTGAATGGAGACGAATGTTTTTTGGGACCTGACGAGCTGTTGGAGTGTGAGCAGGGTAATATTTAGTGAAGGGATAGTACAATGCCTGCACTTTAAAGGAGGGGTCTGGGATAGTGAGAGTTTGGAGGGACTTCTAAACTGTCGTATCTGAGCGCCTCTGCAAACACATTGATTATGTATTAGTGAGGTGAAAGTGTTGAATGATGATGAAAGTATTTTCTTTTTTGGGGATTTTCTTTCTTTTTGGGTCACCCTGCCTCGGTGGGAGACGACCGACTTGTTGAAAATATGTGTGTGTGTGTGTGTGTGTGTGCGTGTGTACTCGCCTAATTGTACTCACCTAATTGAGATTGCAGGGGTTGAGACTCAGCTCCTGGCCCCGCCTCTTCGCTGTCCGATACTGGGTCACTGCTCTCCCTGCTCCATGAGCTTTATCATACCTTGTCTTAAAACTATGTATGGTTCCCGCCTCCACTATATATGTGTGTGTGTGTGTGTGTGTGCGTGTATGTGTGTGTGTGTGTGTGTGTGTGTGTGTGTGTGTGTGTGTGTGTGTGTGTACTCACCTAGTTGTACTCACCTAGTTGTGGTTGCAGGGGTCGATTCACAGCTCCTGGCCCCGCCTCTTCACTGGCCGCTACTGGGTCACTCTCCCTGCACCATGAGCTTTATCATACCTCTGCTTTAAGCTATGTATGGAGCCTGCCTCCACTACATCGCTTCCTAAACTATTCCACTTCCCGACCACTCTGTGACTGAAGAAATACTTCCTAACATCTCTGTGATTCATCTGGGTCTTCAACTTCCAACTGTGTCCCCTTGTTACTGTGTCCCATCTCTGGAACATTCTGTCTCTGTCCACTTTGTCAATTCCTCTCAGTATCTTATATGTTGTTATCATGTCCCCCCTATCTCTCCTGTCCTCTAGTGTCGTCAGGTCGATTTCCCTTAACCTCTCCTCGTAGGACATACCCCTTAGCTCCGGGACTAGTCTTGTTGCAAACCTTTGCACTTTCTCGAGCTTCTTCACGTGCTTGGCTAGGTGTGGATTCCAAACTGGTGCAGCATACTCTAGTATGGGCCTAACGTACACAGTGTACAGGGTCCTGAACGATTCTTTATTAAGATGTCGGAATGCTGTTCTTAGGTTTGCTAGGCACCCATATGCTTCAGCAGTTATTTGGTTGATGTGCGCCTCAGGTGATGTGCCTGGTGTTATACTCACCCCAAGATCTTTTTCCTTGATTGAGGTATGCAGTCTCTGGCCCCCTAGACTGTACTCCGTCTGCGGTCTTCTTTGCCCTTCCCCAATCTTCATGACTTTGCACCTGGTGGGGTTGAATTCCAGGAGCCAATTGCTGGACCAGGCTTGCAGACTGTCCAGATCCCTTTGTAGCTCTGCCTGGTCCTCGTCCGATTGAATTCTTGTCATCAACTTCACATCATCTGCAAACAGGGACAATTCGGAGTCTATTCCTTCCGTAATGTCGTTCACAAATACCAGAAACAGCACCGGTCCTAGGACTGACCCCTGTGGAACCCGTGTGTGTGTGTGTGTGCCTCTTCCCTGCGACGCCTTCGTCCTTGTGACGCCTTCGTCCCTGAACCTCCTTCGTCCCAGTGATCCCTTCTCGTCCATGTGACTACTCGTCACTGTAACCCCCTCGTCTCTGTGACTCCTTCGTCCCTGTCACCCCTCGTTCCTCTCACTCAATGGTCATGTGACCCCATCGTCTCTGTGACCCCTCGTCCCTGTGATCTCCTCGTCCCTGTGATCTCCTCGTCCCTGTGATCCTTCGTCCCTGTGGCCCCCTCATCGATGTGATTTCTCGTCACTGTGACCCCTCTTCTTTGTCACCCCTCGTCCCTGTGACCCCTCTTCTTTGTCACCCCTCCTCCCTGTGACCCCTTGTCTCTGTGACCCCCTCGTCCCTGTGACCCCTCGTCCCTGTGACGCCCTCATCCCTGTGACCCCTTGTCCCTGTCATCCCCCTCGTCTCTGTGACTCCCTCGTCCCTGTGACCCCTTCCTCTCTGCAGCCCCGGAAGTGGGAAATGTATTTGTGAAGAGCCCTCTTGCTTATATGACCTTCCCTCTTCCCTGTGACTCCCTCTTCTCTGTGACTCCCTCTTCTCTGTGACTCCCTTGTCCCTGTGACTCCCTCTTCTCCGTGACTCCCTTGTCCCTGTGCCCCAGATTTCATTTGTTCTTATCTGCTTTGTTGAATCCTCCGAGTATTTTGTACGATGTAATCATGCCTTACCTTCTCTCTTCCTAGTCATCAGGTTCAATTTCTTGTCTTCGTAACTCAGCTCCGAGACTAGTCTTGTTGCAGGTTTCTGGCCGTGAAAGTTGCCTGAAGAAAATTTCGGAGGTTTGCAAGGTTAGGTTTAGGGTTTCTAACTGTATTTACAAGCTAAGAGCTGTTACCTACATCAGATCATTTGAAAGCCTTTTTATTGTTATGAGATGTACAAATAGTGAACAGGGAGAAGTTGAAGCCATCTGTTGGCCAGCGATTTCATTTGGTCGAATACGCTCCTGCGGGCCTATCCCAGATCAAACTTTATACTTGACCGTCTGATCGACCAGGCTATTTGGTGCTAGCCGTACGTAGTCCAACGTATGCACCGCAGCCAGGCTGATCAGGAACTGACAAAGGGCTTATCAAGAGTATATTGGTAACTTCCCTTATGTATGACTGGAATATGTTGAAAAGGTTTTGTCTCTATAAATATGCTGAAGAATCTTTTAATGTATCTATTTCAGCCTTTGTATTCACTAGGGTATTTTGCACCGTCTGTTGAGCCTCAGCTTTCGTAGGAAGTGATTTTTGTGTGCAGATTTAGGACTAATTCCTCTAATATTTTCAAGGTTTAAAATATATCTTTCTCGCCTAGATTCCAATATTTTCGTTGCTGGACTGAATTGATAAGGGTAGTAGAGTTTCTCCAGATTTGCAGTTTCCTGTGCCGTAATTGGGGCCTGTTAATGTAAAGCAATATTCCTGTCTTGAGAGAACAGTTGACTAAGATTATCATTATTGGCTTTACATTTCATGTTTTGAAGGTTCTAGCTATCCACTGTTGTAATTCTTGATATGAGATCTGATTTTATCACTCCTAAGTTTCTCACGTTAATCTTGCAATCTTGTCTTCAATATTTCACTTATTTCTTTGTTATTATCAGCATAAGTTTTCTTTCCTTAAAGCAGGTATTCTTATATGCTTGACTAGGTGAGGGCTCCATGCTGGTGCTGCATACTCGGTGACATGCCCGACATATGTCGAATACAAGTTTTAAATTGGTCTTTTTTAAGATATAGGAAGATAGGCCTGAGGTTATCTAACCTCTCACAGTGTGTGTGTACTCACCTAATTGTACTCACCTAATTGTGGTGGCAGGGGTCGAGACTCAGCTCCTGGCCCCCGCCTCTTCACTGACCGCTACTGGGTCTCTTCTCTCCCTGCTCCATGAGCTTTATCATACCTTGTCTTAAAACTATGTATGGTTCCTGCCTCCACTATATCGTTTGCTAGACTATTCCACTTCCTGACTACTCTGTGGCTGAAGAAATGCTTCCTAACATCCCTTTGACTCATCTGAGTCTTCAGCTTCCAATTATGTGTGTGTGTGTGTGTGTGTGTGTGGCGTGTGTGTGTGTATGTGTGTTTGTGTGTGTGTGTGTTTGTGTGTGTATGTGTGTGTGTGTGTGTGTGTGTGTGTGTGTGTGGGAGGCACCATATAGGGTCGGGATCTGGCAACACCTCACCTCGTCCTCTAGTGAATGGCAACGCAGACTGATTTGTTTGATTCAACAGTCATTGCTTCTTCTTCTTCTTCATCTTCGTCTTTATCTTCGCCTTCGTCCTCTTCATCTTCAACAAGAAAAACCACAAAATAAAAACAAAACAGCAACAAAAACAAAAACAACTAACATGTACTCACTGCCTCTACAGCCTTCACTATCCTCACTAATACCTCGAGGCCCCTAAAATTTCCTATCAGCATCACCAGTACTTGCCGACGAAAGGCCACTAGCGTCCACCTGACCAATGAAGCTGAGAACATCACAACAAGAAGATTGATTCTCTGGTAAAAGGCCAGAGATGCACAATCTAGACATTTGTTAAAGGGGTTGATAGTGGATATATGTTATTCCCACAGTCCGTCGGAATAAGACGGAAACAATGCAGAAGAGCCTAAACTCACTCCAGTATATGGTAAAAAAAAGGAATATAGAAACCTACAAAGTCTATATAGAATGTGTCCTGCTGAGAAGGCTTTCAGGAAGATCATATAGGATACAAGAACGCAGGAGAATGATCATAGCTGTATATGTCTATGATTGATTCTACACACAGGGGTAGAATAAACTGTAGTCACATACATTATTGTAACTGTACTTATTTGTATCTGTACTTTAATAAACTTGCGTAGCCACCATGGCGAGGAAGACGTGTATGGCTTCTGACAACATCACCACATAAACTCTCTGGAGGGTGTTCCGAAATCAACGCCCCCGCTACCCGATTTTTGACCAGGCCTCGTCACACGACCTCACACGATTTAAAATACCAATGGGTCGTCGAAAGATTTAGACCAGTGTCAGGGTTCTGTCCTAACTAATATTAAAACAACAGCATGACCTAAGTTAAACAGAGACCTATATTACACGGATGTATGTCATCCCTTGTGAAGGCTGTGAGAAAGTATAATTGGAAGAACTAGGAGATACTTAAAGACTGGTTTTAGAGACACAAGTACGTCTGTCGCATCAACAATTACATCAACGTTTGTGTGATGCATAAGAAACTGTTTCACATCTTATGGACTGGGAACTACCACTACAACAACAATCATCACCTTTACCACAATTACTACTACTTCTATACCATCACCACCACTACTACTACAGTAATCACTTCACTACTACTATTACAACCATCACCTTCACTTTCACCACTACCATCGCCTTTACCACTACTACTACTACCATCACTTCCACTACTACTATTACTACTACCACAATTGTCACCTTTACCACTGCTAAAAACCACCACTTCCATCACTACTATCACTGTCATCACCTTTCCCATACCTCAACAATCCTTCACTACTACTTCAGCCATCCCCTCCACCACTACTACCACAATCGTCACTTTTACCACAACTATCACAACCATCACCTCCATCATACTACAACCATCACCTTTACCGCTACTTCCACAATTAACACCTGCACCACTGCTATCACCACCATTTTCTTTACCATTACTGCCACTCCATTACTACTACCACAATCATCACCTCCATCACTACTACCACCACCATCACCTTTACCACTACCACAACTATCATCTCCCCCAACAGTTCTCTGCATTTCGCAAGTGTCGCTTTAGCTCTCAGATACAGCAACAACGCTGTACAGTACCAAGTGTCACTGGAGCTCTCAGATACAGCTACAACGCTGTGCAGTACCAAGTGTCACTGGAGCTCTCAGATACAGCAACAACGCTGTGCAGTACCAAGTGTCGCTGGAGCTCTCAGATACAGCAACAACGCTGTACAGTACCAAGTGTCACTGGAGCTCTCAGATACAGCAACAACGCTGTACAGTACCAAGTGTCGCTGGAGCTCTCAGATACAGCAACAATGCTGTGCAGTACCAAGTGTCTCTGGAGCTCTCAGATACAGCAACAACGCTGTGCAGTACCAAGTGTCGCTGTAGCTCTCAGATACAGCAACAACGCTGTGCAGTACCAAGTGTCGCTGGAGCTCTCAGATACAGCAACAACGCTGTGCAGTACCAAGTGTCGCTGGAGCTCTCAGATACAGCAACAACGCTGTACAGTACCAAGTGTCTCTGGAGCTCTCAGATACAGCAACACCGCTGTGCAGTGCCAAGTGTCTCTGGAGCTCTCAGATACAGCAACACCGCTGTGCAGTGCCAAGTGTCGCTGGAGCTCTCAGATACAGCAACAATGCTGTACAGTACCAAGTGTCTCTGGAGCTCTCAGATACAGCAACAACGCTGTACAGTACCAAGTGTCGCTGGAGCTCTCAGATACAGCAACAACGCTGTACAGTACCAAGTGTCGCTGGAGCTCTCAGATACAGCAACAACGCTGTACAGTACCAAGTGTCGCTGGAGCTCTCAGATACAGCAACAACGCTGTGCAGTACCAAGTGTCGCTGTAGCTCTCAGATACAGCAACAACGCTGTGCAGTACCAAGTGTCGCTGGAGCTCTCAGATACAGCAACAACGCTGTGCAGTACCAAGTGTCGCTGGAGCTCTCAGATACAGCAACAACGCTGTACAGTACCAAGTGTCGCTGGAGCTCTCAGATACAGCAACAACGCTGTGCAGTACCAAGTGTCGCTGGAGCTCTCAGATACAGCAACAACGCTGTGCAGTACCAAGTGTCACTGGAGCTCTCAGATACAGCAACAACGCTGTGCAGTACCAAGTGTCTCTGGAGCTCTCAGATACAGCAACAACGCTGTGCAGTACCAAGTGTCACTGGAGCTCTCAGATACAGCAACAACGCTGTGCAGTACCAAGTGTCTCTGGAGCTCTCAGATACAGCAACAACGCTGTGCAGTACCAAGTGTCTCTGGAGCTCTCAGATACAGCAACAACGCTGTGCAGTACCAAGTGTCGCTGGAGCTCTCAGATACAGCAACAATGCTGTACAGTACCAAGTGTCGCTGGAGCTCTCAGATACAGCAACAACGCTGTGCAGTACCAAGTGTCTCTGGAGCTCTCAGATACAGCAACAACGCTGTGCAGTACCAAGTGTCACTGGAGCTCTCAGATACAGCAACAATGCTGTACAGTACCAAGTGTCTCTGGAGCTCTCAGATACAGCAACAACGCTGTACAGTACCAAGTGTCTCTGGAGCTTTCAGATACAGCAACAACGCTGTGCAGTAACAAGTGTCGCTGGAGCTCTCAGATATAGCAACAACGTTGTGCAGTACCAAGTGTCGCTGTAGCTCTCAGATACAGCAACAACGCTGTGCAGTACCAAGTGTCGCTGGAGCTCTCAGATACAGCAACAACGCTGTGCAGTACCAAGTGTCGCTGGAGCTCTCAGATACAGCAACAACGCTGTACAGTACCAAGTGTCGCTGGAGCTCTCAGATACAGCAACAACGCTGTGCAGTACCAAGTGTCACTGGAGCTCTCAGATACAGCAACAACGCTGTGCAGTACCAAGTGTCACTGGAGCTCTCAGATACAGCAACAACGCTGTGCAGTACCAAGTGTCTCTGGAGCTCTCAGATACAGCAACAACGCTGTGCAGTACCAAGTGTCGCTGGAGCTCTCAGATACATCAACAACGCTGTGCAGTACCAATTGGAGAGATTAATTTAGAACCGAAGAGCTTATTTATGTATTGTCCCTATGACCGGTAAGCCAGTGGAAGTGCTCGGTCAGATGACCCGAGTCACGAAACACTTGTCCTGTTTCCTGACAAATCTAACCTAACCTAACCTAACCCTCTGTTTTGCTATTATGTTTTCCAAGGACATGGTCGCATTTCGCTAATATTTCCACCAAATAGATGAAGTTTCTACTTGTTCCTGGTCTACTTCCACTTGTTCCTGGTCTACTTCCACTTGTTCCTGGTCTACTTCCACTTGTTCCTCAGCCCCAGTGAAGGCAAGTTGCGCATCCTGAGTTGCATTTAATAGTCTAAGAAGTGACGCAAAAATAATCTTTCCTTCTTTAATGCAGTGTTCTAGTTGGTCGTGGACCCCCGAAACACCCTGCAGGTATACTCCAGGTATACTCCTGGTATACTCCAGGTATACTCCTGGTATACATACTGCAGGTGCTATTTTTCGTGAATTAAGCGGGAATTAAAACTATTTCCGGAAGACTCGGGATCTCCTACACGTTGGGGAAAAAAATACGCACCTTTGAAAAGTATCATGGAAGTTAAATGGAAGTAGAACGAAAGAGATGATTAATAATCATCATTCTTAATGTGTATTTTTGTGCTCTTAAAATAAATAGAATTGAATATGCGAGCGATAGGATGATCCGAGAAGCTGTGCGGACGCGCTGCCACTATCACCTCACTACTCTATCCCGTCTATCACCTCACTACTCTATCCCGTCTATCACCTCACTACTCTATCCCGTCTATCACCTCACTACTCTATCCCGTCTATCACCTCACTACTCTATCCCGTCTATCACCTCACTACTCTATCCCGTCTAGGAAGGTCCCGTGTTGCTGGTGGGGATGGCTCTTGATCTGAGAAATCATGACATTTGCTCCAATTCCTTGAATCGAGTATCAATGTCATGCATTTCCCTGACGCTGTATGACCCCTACGGGTTTAGCGATCCCCAAATGAACGTAATAATAATAATGTAACCAAGGTACGGGTGGGGTTTGAACCACTGCGAGGGAGTCGTACAACTGCAGGCCAGTGGGTAAGCCACTGGGCCAGATGGCTATAATAAGATTCATCCAATTAGGTATACTGATACACCATATTGCTGTAGCCAGGTGGCCCGGTGGCTTACGCACTAGCCTGAAGTTTTACCACTCACTCGCCATGGGTTCTAACCCCACCCTGGTTTGTTTACAATCGTGTTATTACGATTTCGTGAGTCGATAAAAATAACTATGCCTTTGCTGAAGCATCAGTTAGGACACTCGTTAACTGGTAAAGTAATTCTTGGTCACCTTTGAAACGTGTGTATCAAAGTCAACGATTTTCCAATTATACGTTAAGCAATAACAGATGGTGTGATATCTTGAGACTGGATCTCCAGTGAATCTTTGTAACCTCAGTATTAGTAGTGCTAATTACCTCATATATTCACACACTAGTTTTGTCAGGAAGGTGGAAAACCTCAGCTCTATGTGCAACCAAGTGGTGAGTTTCCCAAGACAGGTGACTACTCCAGCCTGTAGTTATGGGGGTCTGAAGGTCCTTATAAGCTGCAAAGACTCTAATAAGGATCTGTTTTATACTGTAAGTGAATATTCATTTGGGTTCAGTATATTGCATTCCCCGGTCTCAATTATCTTGTATCTTAGGATCAGATTGCTTTCTCTTAGACGAAGTGTGTTGTTGTAATAATTAAGTATTAATAGACTGCAGTAGAGTGAAGTGTACCTGGAGAGAGAATTCAAGGGGTCAACGCCCCTGCGGCCCGGTCTGTGACCAGGCCAATTTTTTATGTTTTTTTTTTGTTCTATATAAGACTGAGTATTGCTTAAATGTTAAGTAACAATTTAAGTGGAAATGAGTCAAGTCTCCAATAGTGTGCAGTGAGGTGAGATGGTGCTCTCATTGTCTCAACTCTTGACTCAATAGTGTGTAGTGAGGTGAGATGGTGCTCTCATTGTCTCAACTCTTGACTCAATAGTGTGTAGTGAGGTGAGATGGTGCTCTCATTGTCTCAACTCTTAACTCAATAGTGTGTAGTGAGGTGAGATGGTGTTCTCATTGTCTCAACTCTTGACTCAATAGTGTGTAGTGAGGTGAGATGGTGCTCTCATTGTCTCAACTCTTGACTCAATAGCTACCCATGTTGATTTATGGAGGTAAAGCCCCAGCCATGTTAATTGGGAGAGAGGAAGAATCGCAAGGAAGAAACGAGTGAGGGAGAAGAGGGTGAGAGAGAAGAGAGTGAGGGAGACTGCATCACAAATGGAAAGAGCAGACGTAATTTGCCAAAAAAGTTGCTACAGTGAATTAAAAAGCATTCACAGGCGATAGGGATTCAAAGGAGACCTAACGTTGGGTGAAGATAACAAGTGGGGTACCCCAAGGATCAGTGCTATGATCACTGAAGATAACACAGTGAGTAGGGAGGTAAGAGAAAAAAAAAAAAAAAAAAAAGAGAGAGAGAGAGAGAGAGAGAGAGAGAGAGAGAGAGAGAGAGAGAGAGAGAGAGAGAGAGAGAGAGAGAGAGAGAGATAAACACGAAGAGTGAATGGGGACGAATGAATATTTAAGAATAAAAAAAAGTGGTCAGACTATTGTGAGTGGTCAGACTATCCAAAGAAATCAAAAGTTTATCCTCCTTTGTACCAGCCTCACTACATCAACATCAGTTTGTACCACACTACATCAACGTCACTTTGTACCACACTACATCAACATCACTTTGTACCACACTCACTACATCAACATCACTTTGTACCACACTACATCAACATCACTTTGTACCACACTTACTACATCAACATCAATTTGTACCAGCCTCACTACATCAACATCACTTTATAACACACTCACTACATCAACATCACTTTATACCACACTACATCAACATCACTTTGTGCCACACTCACTACATCAACATCACTTTGTACCAGCCTCACTGCATCAACATCACTTTGTACCACACTCACTACATCAACATCACATTGTACCACACTACATCAACATCACATTGTACCACACTCACTACATCAACATCACATTGTACCACACTACATCAACATCACTTTGTACCACACTCACTACATCAACATCACATTGTACCACACTCACTATATCAACACCACATTGTACCACACTCACTACATCAACATCACATTGTACCACACTCACTACATCAACATCACATTGTACCACACTCACTACATCAACATCACACTGTACCACACTCACTACATCAACATCACATTGTACCAAACTCACTACATCAACATTACATTGTACCACACTCACTACATCAACATCACATTGTACCACACTCACTACATCAACATCACACTGTACCACACTCACTACATCAACATCACACTGTACCACACTCACTACATCAACATCACATTGTACCACACTCACTACATCAACATCACACTGTACCACACTCACTACATCAACATCACATTGTACCACACTCACTACATCAACATTACATTGTACCACACTCACTACATCAACATCACATTGTACCACACTCACTACATCAACATCACACTGTACCACACTCACTACATCAACATCACACTGTACCACACTCACTACATCAACATCACATTGTACCACACTCACTACATCAACATTACATTGTACCACACTCACTACATCAACATCACACTGTACCACACTCACTGCATCAACATCACATTGTACCACACTCACTACATCAACATTACATTG
>WNWK01029716.1:0-24137 GCA_009830355.1 Cherax destructor
CAACCCCCCTGGGCCCGGTCGGGACCAGCCCTCATGTTGGATCAGAGCCAGTAACCCCTTCTCCTGTATGAATTATAAATTTAAAAGAAAAACTTTTCGTTTTTCTTTTTAGGTCATCCTGCCTGGTTTGTTGGAAAAAAATACTTGAATGTAAACAGATGGTCTATAAATACCCTACACTTTCAAAATCCTCTTTGTTCCTCTGTAAGTATACTTAGTGTCTTATCCTTAACTCTTTCAATAATAATTCCACTGTACACTTTACTTGGTATAATCAAAAGGCTTATTGCCTTATTCTTACATCCTTGTTTGTCCCCTTTTCCTCATACATGATGCATCAAGCATGCACTAAGCCAATCCTTGGGTACCTTCCCTATTTTCATTAATACACAGAACAAATACACTGACCACTAAAAAACTGTGTCCCCTCCTGCTTTTAGAATCTCCATCTGACCCAGCTACTTTACTTTTTTTTTATTTTACCCAATGCCTCATGAGTTTTTACCAAACATACTGTACCTCTGGCTATTCAATACAGATCTCATCCCTCCCTGCCAATTTCACCACTTCCCTTTCAATATCAACATTTAACAACTCACAATAGTCTTCCATCCTTCCAGTACCTCGACCTCCCCATATAATATCTCTCATCTTTTGTTCTTAACCACCAAGTCCATACGAGTTCCAGGATTTCTCAACATATTAATCTCTCCAAAATTGTTCTTCTTCTCAGCAGAATTTGCTAAGAAATACTCACCCACTCCCTCTAACCTTCTTTTAACCCTTTCATTGTCCATCCCATTGTATCACAGCTTTGACGCCAGTGTTGGTCCCTAATATAATGATATAAGCTAGGCTCACTCAGATAAGCTGTGAGCGGTAAATTTGGGAATAGATATGAGAGAATGGATCTATGTGGTGGTGCACCATATAAAAAAATCCT
The DNA here is from genome assembly GCA_009830355.1 of Cherax destructor. Classification (NCBI taxonomy): domain Eukaryota; kingdom Metazoa; phylum Arthropoda; class Malacostraca; order Decapoda; family Parastacidae; genus Cherax; species Cherax destructor. Next base: position 944 of record WNWK01029716.1, read on the forward strand.
GCAGCAGGCAGTGCATGAGAAAAACTGCGAGTGTTTTTGGTTTAAAACAGTGACTTTGCAGTGTATTTTCATTTTATTTTTATGGTTGTACAAAATCACCGATGCGTTAAATATCACTGGACCGAGAAAAATTCACAAGAGTAATTTTGCTAATTTTCCATCAATGTATTCTCATTTTCTTGGTCTCATTTGACAGAATTGAAGATATACAGTATTATAGAAATGGAGATAATTTTTGGTTTCTGGGACTGAAAATAGCTTGAAACCGAGCTCAAAGTAGTGGAAATGTTAGAATTTTGCCGATGTTCAAGAGTAAACAAATCATGTCACGCATCCAATATACGTCAACTTGTGGGTCTAATATGCATTCACAAATGTGCTAATATGATTTATACAATTATTACAATACTGCAGTAGTCTGCATAACAGTAAATCTTCTATTTTTTGTGTGAATAAAAATTCAAAATGGAAAGCAAGCGTAATATAAGAAAGGCCTAGAGACTGACTAATGAACAGAGAAATTTTTTTATTAGTGCCAGAAATGTCTGAATTGTTTATTCTGGACATTATTTTGACACTGGCCTTTCTTGAATTTTGTATGAAAATTGCCAAATTACCAATTTCTGATCACTTTACTGGGTAGTTGAAATAGATAAATGGGCGGTTTCTTGTACTCGATCGACAGAATAAAAGGGGTACTAGCAAAATATCTATGAGTCTGGTTGACTGGAACAATTGAATTAGCCCAAAATAGGGCTCAAACTGGGTGAAATCGTAGATGTGTAAATATCACCAAGACCGGCTAACTTTGCATGAGATAATTCCATAAGTTTTCCATCAAATTTTGTACTTTTGGTTTCATTACCTTTGGAAAAGATTCTCTCATTTCATAAGAAAAAAATATTTTTTTTTATTCTTCAACACTGGGAGCAAGTTTGCGAGCAGGGGTCATGGCAGTGAAAGGGTTAACTTCACTTTTTCTTCGTATACTCTGCCTTTGTATATCATTTCATATGCTATTTTTTTCTCCTGTACTCTCTTGACCCATCATTCCACCAATTATTCATTTTCCCATAAGCACCACCCTTCTATACCCACAAATCTCTGCTGCATACTCGATCTCTCCTCATTTCTTGTACTTTCTGTGAGCCCACTTTTCTTTCAATAATTGCATATGATGCCCACTATCTGTCCCCTACTTCAGTTCAATCCCTTTCCTTTCACTCTTACTGACACCATTATCCCTGCAGGCCCTCTGCTTTTCGTGACAACGGCCCAAAAGCTCAAAACATTCCAGGCTATTCTTAGAGAATAGCTCTAGACTTAGTGATTTTCGACGTTTTACTGGGTTGTGTCACATGGACACTCTGAGATAACTCAGGTCTCTAGCTATAGCTTCTGACCTACTTCGCTGTGGGCATCTGTGCACCGTCGCAGTCGGGATTTTGGTTATGCTGAACTTAGATTCAGTATTAAGGGAGCTTTGTGACTATTTGGAGGATCTGCTGATGGTCCCCAGTTAGTGTCATTATTTTATCTCCTTGTTCCTGACGCTGTTGTGTTGCTGTTGCTTGCTATACTGCTGTTCGGCGAATTAGTCATTTTATTGTTCAAGCAAGCTGTTCTGATAGCCTGTTTGTTAGAGAAGTTAGCTTGTGAGAGGACGTTTAGTCGGGTCACTGTTCGAGTTGAGTCTTAATGAGTTACCTGGAGTACACATATACACACACATACTTTGTAATATATTAGTATTATTGTAAATTGCTGACATTGTACCAGATGGTACTTGATAGCCATTAAGATATATGTGCCTTCAGCACAAAATATTGTTTACGAGAAGTGTAGGAGCTAACCTCCTAATTCATAGCCTAATTAATATCCAATTATATTTAAATTGATTTACTTTGATACCCTAGACGTTTAACATTGTTAATAAACTTATTAAAATTAATTCTTTGGTTATTACGCTCTCAGTTGAAATCCTATGATACTATTGAATATGTCGGATAACTGAACCAGGATACTGACTACTTGTTGCAAAAACCCAGTAACAGGCTGAATGCTAGAGGGCATTCCTTTCTAGTGCTCACTGGAGATGTCTATTTCTAATAGATATTGCGTCCTTTTGTAACACTCACACATGCATGTACAAGCATATATTATACACACCCCTCTGGGTTTTCTTCTATTTTGTTGCAAGTTCTTGTTCTTGTTTTATTTCCTATTTCCAGGGAAAGTGGAACAGAATTCTTCCTCCATAAGCCATGCGTGTCGTAAAAGGCGACTAAAAGGCTATGTTTCACTTCACAGCTATTTTTGCTTTGCAGAGCCCAGAATCTAACCTGCTGTATAAGTGGGGCCTTCCTGTACTTGCACGTTTTTAATTAAATCGTATACTACAGTATGGTAATACAGTGGTACCTCGACTTACGATATTAATCCGTCAGAGAGGGCATATCTTAAGGCAAACAATCGTTACTCGAATCAATTTTCCCCATAAGAAATAATGGAAATAAATTTAATCCGTCCAAGACTTCCAAAAGTAGTTAAATAAAATATTTTTTAGAACTTTTTGACATTAAATAATAAAGAATTTAATAAAGAATACCTAAATACACATGTAAATATTGAACAATAACATGTCACTTACATTTATTGAAGAGTTGTTGATGTGGAGGACGGAGGAGGGGAGAAGGTGGAGTAGTATGCTAGTGTTTGGAAGGGGAATCCCCTTCCATTAACACTGCAGGTACCCAGTTCTTTTCTGGGGTTACTGGCCTTTTTCTTTGAATGATACACTCCCTGCATGAATGTTACACTCCCTGCATGAATGCTACACTCCCTGCATGAATGCTACACTCCCTGCATGAATGCTACACTCCCTGCATTCAAATTTCTTACGTTATAAATATCGGTTATCGAAAATAACGTAAGATGATAACATCGTAAGTCGAGGTACCACTGTAATTATTTTTAAGTATGAATATTCAAAATTGCAAACTGAACACAATTACAGTTTTCCAAATATTTTTACTAAACTACCATGCAGGATACCCACAGTGAGCTGCCCCATGTCACCCCAACATCATTTTTTTTTTTTTTTTTTCAACAAGTCGGCCGTCTCCCACCGAGGCAGGGTGACCCAAAAAGAAAGAAAATCCCCAAAAAGAAAAAACTTTCATCATCATTCAACACTTTCACCACACTCATACATAATCACTGTCTTTGCAGAGGAGCTCAGATACTACAGCTGAGAAAAGTCCCTCCCAGCTGTCACTATCTCAGACCCCTCCTTTAAAGTGCAGGCATTGTACTTCCCATTTCCAGGACTCAAGTCCAACTAAATCAATTAACTGGTTTCCGTGAATCCCTTCACACAATGTTACCCTGCTCACACTCCAACAGATCGTCATGTCCCAAAAACCATTCGTCTCCATTCACTCCTATCTAACACGCTCACACATGCTTGCTGGAAGTCCAAGCCCCTCGCCCACAAAACCTCCTTTACCCCTTCCCTCCAACCTTTTCTAGACTACCCCTACCCCGCCTTCCTTCCCTACAGATTTATACGCTCTCCAAGTCATTCTACTTTGATCCATTCTCTAAATGACCAAACCACCTCAACAACCCTCTTCAGCCCTCTGACAAATACTTTTAGTAACTCCACACCTTCTCCTAATTTCACATTCGAATTTTCTGCATAATATTTACACCACACATTGCCCTTAGACAGGACATCTCCACTGCCTCCAGCCTCCTCCTCGCTGCAGCATTTGCAACCCATGCTTCACACCCATATAAGAGTGTTGGTACCACTATACTTTCGTACATTCCCTTCTTTGCCTCCATGGATAACGTTTTTGTCTCCACAGATACCTCAATGCACCACTCACCATTTTTCCTTCATCAATTCTATGGTTAACCTCATCCTTCATAAACCCATCTGCTTACACATCAACTCCCAAATATCTGAAAACATTTACTTCTTCCATAATCCTCTCTCCAATGTGATATCCAATTTTTCTTTATTTAAATCGTTTGATACCCTCATCACCTTACTCTTATCTATGTTCACTTTTAACTTTCTACCTTTACACACTCTCCCAAACTCGTCCACTAACCTTTGCAACTTTTCTTTAGAATCTCCCATAAGCACAGTATCATCAGCAAAAAGTAACTGTGTCAACTCCCATTTTGCATTTAATTCTCCATAATTTAATCCCACCCCTCTCCCCAACACCCTAGCATTTACTTCTTTACAACCCCATCTATAAATATATTAAACAACCATGGTGACATTACACAACCCTGTCTAAGACCTACTTTTACCGGAAGTAATCTCCTCTCTCCTACACACCCTAACCTGAGCCTCACTATCCTCATAAAAACTCTTTACAGCCTTCAGTAACTTACTACCTATTCCATACACTTGCAACATTTGCCACATTGCTCCCCTATCCACTCTATCATATGCCTTTTCTAAATCCATAAATGCAATAAAAACTTCTCTACCTTTATCTAAATACTGTTCACATATATGCTTCACTGTAAACACTTGATCTACACATCCCCTACCCACTCTAAAGCCTCCTTGCTCATCTGCAATCCTACTCTCTGTCTTACCTCTAATTCTTTCAATAATAACCCTGCCATACACTTTACCTGGTATACTCAGTAAACTTATTCCCCTATAATTTTTACACTCTCTTTATCCCCTTCCCTTTATATAAAGGAACTATACATGCTCGCTGCCAATCCCTAGGTACCTTCCCTCTTTCATACATTTATTAAACAAAATACCAACCACTCCAGCACTATATCCCCCCCGCTTTTAACATTTCTGTCATGATTCCGTCAATTCCAGCTGCTTTACCCCCTTTCATTCTACGTAATGCCTCACGCACCTCCCCCACACTCACATCCTGCTCTTCTTCACTCCTAAACGATGTTGTACTCCTCCTGGCCAGTACATGAAATTATCGCCTCCCTCTTTTCATCGACATTTAAAAGTTCCTCAAAATATTCCCGCCATCTACCCAATACCTCCAGCTCCCCATCTACTAACTCCCTACTCTGTTTTAACTGACAAATCCATTCGTTCCCTAAGCTTTTTACCTTGTTTATCTCACTCCAAAATTTTCTTGTTTTCAGCAAAATTTCTTGACAGAGCCTCTCCCGTTCTTTCATCCGCTCTTCTTTTGCACTCTCTCACCACTCTCTTCACCTTTCTTTTACTCTCCATATACTCTGCTCTTCTACTAACACTTCTGTTTTGTAAAAACCTCTCATAAGCTACCTTTTCTCTTTTATCACACCCTTTACTTCTTCATTCCACCACTCACTCCTCTTTCCTCCTGCACCCACCCTCCTATAACCACAAACTTCTGCCCCACATTCTAATACTGCATTTTTAAAACTATCCCAACTCTCTTCAACCCCCCCACTACTCCTACTTGCACTAGCCCACCTTTCTGCCAATAGTTGCTTATATCTCACCCTAACTTCCTCCTCCCTTAGTTTATACACTTTTACCTCTCTCTTACTTGCTGTTGCCATTTTCCTTTTGTCCCATCTACCTTTTACTCTAACTGTAGCTACAACCAAATAATGATCTGATATATCCGTTGCCCCTCTATAAACATGTACATCCTGAAGCCTACTCATCAACCTTTTATCCACCAATACATAATCCAACAAACTACTTTCCTTACGTGCTATATCATACCTTGTATATTTATTTATCCTCTTTTTCATAAAATATGTATTACTTATTACCAAACCTCTTTCTACACATAGCTCAATTAATGGCTCCCCATTTACATTTACCCCTGGCACCCCAAATTTACCTACTACTCCATCCACAACATTTTTACCCACTTTAGCATTAAGATCCCCAACCACAATTACTCTCTCACTTGGTTCAAAACTCCCCACACACTCACTCAACATTTCCCAAAATCTCTCTCTCTCTTCTCCAGGTGCATAAACACTTACTATAACCCACTTTTCACATCCAACCTTTATTTTACTCCACATAATCCTTGAATTTATACATTTATATTCCTTCTTTACCTGCCATAACTTATTATTCAACATTATTGCCACTCCTTCTTTAGCTCTAACTCTATTTGAAACCCTGATCTAATCCCATTTATTTCTCCCCACTGAAACTCTCCTACCCCCTTCAGCTTTGTCTCACTTAAAGCCAGGACATCCAGCTTCTTTTCATTCATAACATCTACAATCATCTCTTTCTTATCATTCGCACAACATCCACGCACATTCAAACATCCCACTTTGACGATTTTCTTCTTCTTCTTTTTAGTAAGCTATACAGGAAAAGGGGTTACTAGCCCATTGTTCCCGGCATTTTAGTTGACTTTTACAACACGCATGGCTTACGGAGGAAAGATTCTTATTCCACTTCCCCATGGATATGAAAGGGAAAAAGCAATAAGAACAAGAACTATTAAGATAAAATCAAAGAAAACTCAGATGAGTGTGTATACAATAAACGTGTACATGTTTGCGTAGTGTGACCTAAGTGTAAGTAGAAGTAGCAAGACGTACCTGAAATCTTGCATGTTTATGAGACAGAAAAAAGACACCAGCAATCCTACCATCATGTAAAACAATTTCAGGTTTCTGTTTCACAGTCACCTGGCAGGATGGTAGTACCTCCCTGAGTGGTTGCTGTCTACCAACCTACTACATCATATGCTAGTTTAATTTTATTTAAGGAAAATTACACCTTGTACTTACAGACAGTTAGGTAAACAAAGGTTTTTAACAAATTATTCCCCTCTAATTATGACTAAAATTTTTAATATATGAAGCAAAATCCTTTGTTCTTTAGTTATCACTTGAGTTACATAAAAGCAAATAAAATAAAAATTGAAATGACCACTTATATATGGTATACTAACCTGCTGCAAAATACTAGAGTCTAGAGAAGCCATAACATCCAAAAGATTATTTGATACAATAGTAGTTAGAAAAAGATAATAGTTCCGTTGAAGCAATCTTCTCGTTCTTTTTTCTTCTTCATCATTGTCTTCAAGTGGTTCCGAGAGTGCAGTGAAGATGGCTGATACTAGAGGAACAAATATGCTTTGCAGGAATGGACTGATATCCTTCTGAAAAAAAAAAAAAAAAATTAACTTACCTCTATAATTCTTAATGCACAACTAAAGACCCACCTCATTTAAATCAACAATCCATGGATATCAAAAGCAACTAGTATGTACTGTGAAATACGCTAGTGATGTACAAGTGAATACTCGACTAGATGTTTATATTTATGCTTCTTCTTTCAACAAACTGGCGGTATCCCACCAAAGCAGGGTGGCCAAAAAGAAAAAAATAAGTTTCTCTTTTTAGCTTTAGTAATGTATACAGAAGGGGTTATCAACCCCTTGCTCCCGGCATTCTGGTCGCCTCTTACGACACGCATGGCTTACGGAGGAAGAATTCTATTCCACTTCCCCATGGAGAATATTTATGCTATACAGTGGACCCCCGCCTAACAAGCAAAATTCATTCCAGAAGCCTGCTCAAGTGCCATTACCCAACGAATTTACTTCCTTAAGAAATAATAAGAAATAATGTCATGTAGGTTAGTCTATTTCAGACCACCAAAAATACACTTCCACAAGCACTTACAATATTATACTTACATAATTGTACGATTTCCGGGGTGCTCGTTAGGCAAGGGTCCACTGTATTTATAATTAGTTGAATATGAAACAACATAAATACTTATTGGAGATTGTTACCTGAAATTTGGTGATGATCTGATTGATGAGGGGAAGGTATTCGGTGAGGACAGTAGGTGAAGGTGTGTGGAGGAGAGCCTGAGAGGCCGGAGGCAGTAGAGGCAGCAAGCTTCCTCCATCCAGACAAACTACTAATCTGTGCATCAGCTGCCGCACACCAGATCCCACTATTTCTCTCTCCACACCAACCTAAGAAAATTTAAAAAAGGAAAATTTATTAACTTTCTATACACAAGAAAGCACAAAAAATAATTACCATAAAAAAATGAACATACCTGGAGAGTTCCAGGGGTCAACGCCCACACGGCCCGGTCTGTGACCAGGCCTCATGTTGGATCAAGAGCCTGATCAACCAGGCTGTTACTGCTGGCCGCACGCAGTCCAACGTACGAACCACAGCCTAGCTGGTCAGGTACCGACTTTAGGTGCCTGTCCAGTGCCTACTTTAAGACAGCCAGGGGTTTGTTGGTAATCCCCCTGATGTATGCTGGGAGGCAGTTGAACAGTCTTGGGCCCCTGACACTTATTGTGTTGTCTCTCAACGTGCTAGTGGCACTCCTGCTTTTCATTGGGGGGATGTTACATCGCCTGAGGAGTCTTTTGCTTTCATAGGGAGTGACTCTCGTGTGCAAGTTTGGTACTAATCCCTCGAGGATTTTCCAAGTGTATATAATAACGTATCTCTCCCGCCTGCATTCTAGAAAGTACAGGTTTAGGAACTGTCATTTTTCTAGCAGATGCGATTGCTACGGTGTTATTGAAATTTCTCATCATAGAACTTCATATTGTTTTCTGCAGCCCATTTAAAGATTTGGTTGATGTCTGCTTGGAGTCTCGCAGTGTCTTCAACGGTGGACACTGTCATGCAGATTCGGGTGTCATCTGCAAAGGAAGACACTGCACTGTGGCTTATATTCCTGTCTATGTCCGATATGAGGATGAGGAACAGGATGGGAGCGAGTACTGTGCCTTGTGGAACAGAGCTTTTCACTGTAGCCACCTCAGACTTTACTCTGTTGACTACTATTCTTTGTTCTACTTGTTAGGAAATTATAGATAAATCTACCAACTTTTCCTGTTATTCCTTTATCATGCATTTTGTATGCTATTACACCATGGTCACACTTGTCAAAGGCTTTTGCAAAGTCTGTGTATATAACATCTGCATTCTGTTTGTCTTCTAGAGCATCCAGGACCTTGTCGTAGTGGTCCAGTAGTTGGGACAGACAGGAGCGACCTGCTCTAAACCCATGCTGCCCTGGGTTGTGTAATTGATGGGTATCTAGATGAGTGGCGATCTTGCTTCTTAGAACCCTTTCAAAGATTTTTATGATATGGGACGTTAGTGCTATTGGTCTGTAGTTCTTTGCTATTGCTTTACTGCCCCCTTTGTGGAGTGGGGCTATGTCTGTTGTTTTTAGGAACTGCGGAACGACCCCAGTGTCCATGCTCCCTCTCCATAGGATGCTAAAAGCACGTGATAAGGGCTTCTTGCAGTTCTTGATGAACACGGAGTTCCATGAGTCTGGGCCTGGAGCGTAGTGCATGGGCATGTCATTTATTGCCTTTTCAAAGTCATTTGGCATCAGGGTAATGTCAGATAGGCTTGCGTCTGATAAGTCCTGTATCACTCTCATAAAAAATTCATTTAGGTCTTCGACTTTCAGTCTGGTTAGTTGCTCGCTGAAAACCGAGTCATACTGGGACTTTAGTAACTCACTCATTTCCTTGCTGTCATCTGCGTAGGATCCCCATCCCGTTTAAGTAGGGGCCCAATACTGGATGTTGTTCTCGACTTTGATTTGGCATAAGAAAAGAAATACTTTGGGTTTCTTTCAATTTCATTTATGGTTTTTATTTCTTCCCTCATTTCTTGATTCCTGTAAGATTCATTTAGTTTTAATTCGATGTTTGCTATTTCTCTGACCAGTGTCTCACTACGTATTTCAGATATATTGGGCAATTGAAAATTTTGCCAACCTAATAAAACTACAGTGGACCCCCGGAGTTCATAATTAATCCGTTCCAGAGGGCGTTACTAACACCGAATATTAATAACTCCAAATCTATTTTCCCCATAAAAAATAATGGAAATTCAATTAATCGGTTCCAGACACCCAAAAGTATTAAAATATTTTTTTTTGTACATTAAATATACATTAAATTACACAGAAAACAATGAGACATGAAGAATAAAAGTATAATAACATGTCACTTACCTTCATTGAAGAGTTGTTCATGTGTGGAAGACGGGAGGAGGGGAGAGGATGGAAGTTTTTTCACTGTTTGGAAGGGGAATCCCCTTCCATAAAGACATCAGGTAACAAGTCCTTGCCTTCCTGCTACACTCCCTGCATGCCTGCTACACTTTCTGCATGCCTGCTACACTCCCTGCATGCCTGCTACACTCCCTGCATGCCTGCTACACTCCCTGCATGCCTGCTACACTCCCTGCATGCCTGCTACACTCCCTGCATGCCTGCTACACTCCCTGCATGCCTGCTACACTCCCTGCATGCCTGCTACACTCCCTGCATGCCTGCTACACTCCCTGCATGCCTGCTACACTCCCTGCATTCCTGCTACACTCCCTGCATTCCTGCTACACTCCTTGCATGCCTGATACACTCCCTGCATGCCTGCTACACTCCCTGCATGCCTGCTACACTCCCTGCATGCCTGCTACACTCTTTACAACAGGGCTGGCACTATGAGCTTTCTTTGGGCCCATGGTGGCTTATTTAGCAGTTGCAAGCACTAAAAACAACGGAATAATGATGAAATTTATCGTATGAACGCGTGAGGTGACCTTCACTCGCTGGTAAACAATGGCACACTGACTGAGAATGGTGCGTCGGGCCGCTCGGGCCAGGCGTAGGCATCCCAGACGAATTACTATCTCCGAGCGGATCTACAATCACCGAACCAATATTTTTACAAAAAACGTTACTAACTCCGAATTTTATGAACTCCGATGACTACAAACACCGGGGGTCCACTGTAAATAATTTTGAAATCTGATGATATTTAACGGCAATATTTAATGTGGAAATAATATTTCTGACACATCAAAGATGGATGATGAAGTAACAGGTTGAACACTATCTACAGTACTATAATGATCAACTACAAAGGATCAACAGCCCATCACCAGCATCAAAGCATATCCCTTGAAATATATTTTTTTAAACCTAGTCTTCCTACTTCACAGAAAAAAATCCTTGGTAAACCTGTAGAATATTAGATTTGTTTCATCTTGCCGATTATTGCATCCAATAGCATGACAAACAGTAATTATATATCACAGAGGCTTAGAGAAATTAGAAAAGTCTCACACATAGATGCAGTATGTGTAGTTGGTTGTCATTATGGCTTCATGTCCAAAATTCCTGATGTAACCCGTGATCTCACATGCAAAATCACAATGATATATACTCTCAGCAGGATGGATAAAATCTATAGTACCTACACTGAGACAGTTAATGAACAGCTGCAGGGCATCCAAGTACAGCTGCACACAACCACATGCTTGAACTGTGTTTTGATTGGAAAATGCCTTTGAAGTACGTGCTGTGACTGAAGTTGCATGACAGATACTCTTTGCAATGTTCATCTGAAATAGCAAAACATGTTTAAAAAATACAAAACCATATAGACATCCTATTAAAAAATGATTTACTGAAAAATATTTTATGCAGAGTAAAACCCCCATTTAATGAACCTCACAAATATGAAACAAAATCCTCTGGGTAATAGATTTGGAAGCATGGGCAAAGTCCTTTAGTTGCAGAATTGTTCATTATTGTTATAATGAAGGCAAAACAATTATTTCTCTAGCCACCCCATTCCCATTACTGGAAACCTGTTCCCCCCAATTAGTCCTTTAAATAGAGGGTTTACAGTAATTTGCCTATTTTTAAACACCTGTATTAAGTTTGCTTCTATTTGGTCATTGCTCAACTTATTTTACCTCCTTATTATTATCAGTAGTAAGAAGGTGAACAAAATGCATAAAATGTAAAGACCAAGTGAAGCAAAAAGTGAGCAAAATTAAGATAAATGTAAGGAAGTTTTTGATGCATCTGCTGATATAGAAAAGGCATACTATAGGGTGGATAGGGAAGTAATGTGGCAGATGTTGCAAGTGTACTGACTAGTGTTAGGTTGCTTAAAGCAGTCAGGAGTTTTTATAAGAATAGTGTCTCAGGTTAGGGTATGGAGGAGAGCGGGAGATTACTGCCCAGTAAAAGTAGGCCTTAGAAAGGGATGTGTGATGTCACCATGGTTGTTTAAACATATTTATAGAAGGGGTTGTAAAAGAAATAAATGCTAGGATGTTGAGGAGAGGTATGGGATTTAACCATAAAGAATCTCATACAAAGCGAGACTGTCACAGTTGCTTTATGCTGATAACACAACCCTTTGGGAAAGCTGTGAAGGCTGGTAGATGAATTTGGGAGAGTATGTAAAAGAAGGAAGTTTAAAGTGAACATAGGAAAGAGCAAGGTGATGATGGTAACAAAAAATTTAGGTAATAAAGCAGTTTTTTTTTACATATCATATAGCTTAAAGTTTTCTAATTAGGCCAGAACAAATGTAGAAATATAAAGCTCAATTTTCAGTGAAACAGTCCCAATAAAAGTTTACTCTGCCTATTTCAAAAGGAAACTGGACAATCACCTGTAACAAGTGCCAGATCAGCTAGACTGTGATGGCAAGTAGGCATATAGGCTACTAACAGCAATAGCCTGGTTGACTAGGCATTCGATATGGAAATCTGGCCTCAGGCTGAGCTGCAGATGTGGAACCTTCAAAACTGGTCATAGGACAGTTCAGTAAAAATATTCTACAAAATTACTCACCCACTAGCCTAAAGACCAAGAAAGCTTTGTGAATTGCCCAGTAGTGCAGAATGCAATACATACTTGTCTAATAGGATCTTGTTCCTGAGCAAGTCTCTCTGCCAGGCAGCTCACTTTGGCAAAGACTGGTGACAGAAGATTTCTCATCAAGATTTCCTTACGATGTGCTTCATTATTACTTGATATGATAAGCATTGCAGCAGCTTCAAACACATACAACTGATCATCATTCGTCAGCAGAGGTGTAGCTGAAAATAATAAACATTGCAGTATGTAGAGGCATTCCTTCTTAATAGGACTCTTACTTCAGAGCACTTCTCTAATATGGTGCTTGTCATTATATTCATGTTTATCTTCGGCACATGCTTAGCTCTTAAGATGGTTTTCAGCAATTAAAAAAAAAAATTATTTTTGCATCTTTTTTTAGGCCTACTGTTATTGCGCATTTAATAAATAACGTAAACATGTTTTTAGGCCTTTATATGCACCGGCAAGTGAAAAAAAAAAGGTTGTGATTCGCTTTAAGGCTGCGGTCTGGAAAATATCCAGCCATATGAGTAAGGTAGGACCAGGAAAGACTGGTCATGGTTTACAGAGTGCCAACAATTGAATTAGACCTATAAAAACCCATAAAACAGACTTGAGGTTGTAGGGAGGCCTTACCTATCCTCTGGAATATTCACAAAAATAAAATATTTCTGCTACTTTGAGCTCAATTTCAAGCTATTTCCAGTACTTGAAACCAATCGAAATCATCTCTACTCCAGTAGTATATCTTCCATTCTATCAAGGGATACCAAGAAACTGCCAATTAAACCATAAAACCATCAAAAAACTACCTCAATCACTATTTTAAACCATATGCATGGTCACACTTTTGTTTTACCCCGTCATGCACACTCACCACACAGACCCATTATCTCATATCTAGGCCAAAATTTACCACTCACAACTTATATGAGTGAGACGAGCTCATGACGCAGAACTACATCAGGGACCCTGGCCTCAACGATCCAGTTCTAAATGAAAGGCAGTGAAAGGGTTAATTCTGTAAAAACCTGCAGGTAGTGCAAATTCTGGTAAAGAAATGTAATAACATTTACTAATGTACAGAGGTGTCTAAAAATCTTTGATTATTAAATCTCCTCAAATAATTAAGACACAATAATAGAACTAAACAAAATTGGTATAACACTTACTTTGACCATTGTTAGGAGGTGTCATTACCAGCAGGTCTGTGAGCTGACTCAGAATGTCTTCTGTGTAACCAATAATATGGGTTTTGAGGCAACGCACAATGCGTGAGAACAAATAACTTGTTCTACTACGCACCTAATGACGAAAAATGGAATAAGAGTGAAGATTACCAATACATATGTAGCATGGACACTATAATTAAGTCAGAGATTTCTCATTACTGTGTACATTAACATAAACCAAAAACTGACACCACTTCAATTATCAAAATCCAGTTAGACTAAATGCAAGTGTGGTTTCTTTAGTAATCTGATATAATGTAAAACGTATAGACTATGAATGGGAATGGAAATTGAGACAATGATCTTTTATTGACAATGTTTTGACCATGCAGTGGCTATTTTATACTGTATTTTGTACCATTTCCATCCATGACCTACACAGGTTCTCACAGGAGCAAGAAACCATGGCATATTTATACTCCATAATCTATTAAAATTAAAACTTATAAGTCATCTATACATGGAGTGATGTTTGCATCACAGTGTAAATGCTCCGAGTTTACTTTGGTACCATATTTTGGGGATTACAATATCTTGACTGACATTATCTAGTTTACCTAAAAATCAATACTATTGGCCTTTAGTCAAAGTGCCAAAAGCATAAAGAAGTCAATACAGTAGCAGCAAACTGAAAAACAGAAATAGTGAGACTGGCAATTTAGTGAAAAAATAACCCAGGAAATGTCGAACCTTTTAACTTAAAATGTATATGGAGTTTATGCTTTGGTCAGTCCTGGACCACTGTCAAATCACAACTGACAATGGTCCAGGATGGTCTAAAATATTGTCACAAATTTTCTCTCCTAGGCACATGTTATTTGTGAATCAGGAGGCAGTAATAGTATTCTGACAAAAGACATCAGAGAAGGTAGGCGACCACACTAGGAATGACATTACAGATACGTACCTAACTGAGGAAGATGGTTTCATGACCTGACAGTAATATATAAAAAAAATTCATACTAGTGTTATTTGCAACTCTAGCTTTAACCACCTCTAACAAACTTGTATAGCTATGAGAAAAGGGAAGAGACATTAGAAAAAAAGACCCTTAATACATAGAGATGCCATAAACACAAGCAACCAGAAAACATCTAGCTGGAGAACCACCTTTAACCCTTAACCCTTTCGGGGTCGGTGCCGTACTAGTACGTTTTACGAGCAGGGGTTGGTGCAGTACTAGTATGCGTAAATTCTAGCGGCTTCAAATTAAGCAGGAAACGGCTGGTAGGCCTACATATGAAAGAATGGGTCTATGTGGTCAGTGTGCGCAGTATAAAAATATCCTGCACCACACACTGCATAACGAGAAAAAAAAAACTGAGTTTTTTTCGTTTAAAACAGCGACTTTGTAGACTATTTTCGTATGGTATTTATTGATGTATTCTCGTTTTCTTGGTCTCATGTGATAGAATGGAAGATATATTACAGAAATGGAGATGATTTTGATTGGTTTGACAATGACAAGTACCTTGAAATTGAGCTCAAAGTAGCGAAAATGTTTGATTTTCGCCGATGTTCAAGAGTAAACAAATCACACCATGCGTCCAATACACATCAACTGGCGAGTCTAATATTCTTGCACAAGTGCGCTGATATTATTTATACCATTTTCACAATGACGCAGTTGTATACATAACAGTAAATCTTCTATTTTTTGTGAAAATAAAAATTCAAAATGGAAAGCAAAAGTAATGTAAAAAGGGGCCTGGAGACGTGACTAATGAACAGAGAAGATGTTATTTTAGTGCCAGGAATGTCTGCCTTGTTTATTCTAGACCCTATTTTGAAATTGGCATCGTTTGAAATTTGTGTGAAATTGGCCAAATTGTCATTGTCTGACCACTATTTTGGGTAGTTGAAATTGGTAAATAGGCAGTTTCTTGTACTCAATCGATAGAAAAAATGGAGTTCTAGCGAAATAGCTATGATTTTAGTGGACTGGAACATTGGAATTGGCCAAAAATAGGGCTCAAAGTGGGTGAAATCGCCGATGTGTAAACATCTTCGAGACCAATAACTTCACGAGAGCATAATTCCATAAGTTTTCATTCAAATTTCAAACTTTTGGTGTCGTTACGATCGGAAAAAGATTCTCTATCATTTCATAATTTTTTTTTCCAAACAATTTTCGACCCTGAGAACGTGTTTCCGAGAACGCCTGTCAACCCCCAAAGGGTTAAACAGTCCAAACATATATATACGTTCTTACTGCCACTGCCCCAAACGTATATTTACGTTTTATTTTTCATGCCTCCAAATTTGGCACGATTGGCCTGAGATGCCTGGTCAACACAGAATGGGTCCTAACACTCGGTGTGCGCCATATTAAAAAAATCTGGGACCACTTAGTACCTTGTGGGAGCACCAGTTAAATTGAGCACCAGCTAGAGCAAACACTGCAGCAAACACCAAGGATTCACTGATGTCATGTCATATTAACACTCCTCTTTTAAGTGGAAAGTGATGATGGCAGGCTGGCTGGCCACCTGGCCACCTGGCTGCCAGCAGCTGGCTTGCCAGCTGGGTACCTGATTGCCTGTCTCTGTATCTGTCTGTCTGTCTGTATCTATCTGTCTCTTTGTCTCTATCTGTCTCTATCTCACAGGAACACATACGTAAATACAATTATACCTAGTGTAAATTACCTAGGATAACTAAAAAAATCCAGACAAAGTGTTATACTGTGCTTGTGATCTGCGTAATACCATTTGGTTCATGAGCTACTCTCTGAGACAAGCAGACAGAAAGGAGACGATACACAGACAGACAGAAAGACACACAGACAGACAGAAAGACAGACACACAGACAGATACAGACAGACAGACAAGTTTGAGTAACAAATAAAGCAAAGCAGTGTAAGCTCATCAAATGTCATCACTGTAATTACTGGACTGATAAGAAGAGATAAGACTACCCTCACCCCTCATCAAATGTCACCAGTCATTATCAGTGGAGATGAGATGAGATAAGGCAGTGACACACATCTTACATAATGCTTCAAGGGAAATTTATTATAATGATTATTATTATTATTATTATTATTATTATTTATTTATCATTATTATTATTATTATGCACTATCATTATTATTATTATTTGAGTACAATTTCAGTACCTAATATTACTGTCAGAACACAGATTGGCTATGAAATCACAAGAACTATTATAAATTGTAATTATCAGAACATATTTTTTTGTTCAACAAGTCGGCCGTCTCCCACCGAGGCAGAGTGACCCAAAAAGAAAGATATAAAATAATAAAAAAAGAGAAAAAAAGGTATATCTTTGATATACCTTTGATATACCTTTGAAGAGTTTCGAGAGTATCTACTCTCTGAGCCCGGCCATGGGCCAGGCTCGTCTGGTGCTTGCCTGGTCAACCAGGCTGTTGCTGCTGGAGGCCCGCTGCCCCACATATCCATCACAGCCTGGTTGATCTGGCACCTGGTGAAGATATTTGTCCAGTTTCCTCTTGAAGGCTTCTACACTGGTTCCAGCCGTGTTTCGGATATCTTCTGGTAAGATGTTGAATAGTCTGGGACCCCGGATGTTAATACAGTGCTCCCGTATTGTCCCCACCGCACCCCTGCTCCTCACTGGGTTTATTTTACACTTTCTCCCATATCTCTCACTCCAGTATGTTGTTATGGCAGTGTGCAGATTTGGGACCAGGCCCTCAAGTACTTTCCATGTATATATTATCATGTATCATATCTCGGTAACTACTGACCCTAGATTTTTTTTATCCTATAACACTGCAAAGGTTAGTGGACGAGTTTGGGAGAGTGTGTAAAGGTAGAAAGTTAAAAGTGAACATAGATAAGAGTAAGGTGATGAGGGTATCAAACGATTTAAATAAAGAAAAATTGGATATCACATTGGAGAGAGGGATTATGGAAGAAGTAAATGTTTTCAGATATTTGGGAGTTGACGTGTCAGCGGATGGGTTTATGAAGGATGAGGTTAACCATAGAATTGATGAAGGAAAAAAGGTGAGTGGTGCATTGAGGTATCTGTGGAGACAAAAAACGTTATCCATGGAGGCAAAGAAGGGAATGTACGAAAGTATAGTGGTACCAACACTCTTATATGGGTGTGAAGCATGGGTTGCAAATGCTGCAGCGAGGAGGAGGCTGGAGGCAGTGGAGATGTCCTGTCTAAGGGCAATGTGTGGTGTAAATACAGTGGACCCCCGAGTTTCGTAAAAACTTCACTCCTGAAGTCTGCTCAAGTGCCATTACCGAACGAATTTACCCCCTTAAGAAAAAATGTCACGTAGGTTAGTCTATTTCAGACCCCCAAAAATACTTTTCCACAAGCACTTATAATATTATACTTACATAAATGTACGATTTCCGGGGTTTACGAAACTCGGGGGTCCACTGTATTATGCAGAAAATTCGGAATGTGGAAATTAGGAGAAGGTGTGGAGTTACTAAAAGTATTTGTCAGAGGGCTGAAGAGGGGTTGTTGAGGTGGTTTGGTCATTTAGAGAGAATGGATCAAAGTAGAATGACTTGGAGAGCGTATAAATCTGTAGGGGAAGGAAGGCGGGGTAGGGGTCGTCCTAGAAAAGGTTGGAGGGAAGGGGTAAAGGAGGTTTTGTGGGCGAGGGGCTTGGACTTCCAGCAAGCATGTGTGAGCGTGTTAGATAGGAGTGAATGGAGACGAATGGTTTTTGGGACATGACGATCTGTTGGAGTGTGAGCAGGGTAACATTTTGTGAAGGGATTCAGGGAAACCAGTTAATTGATTTAGTTGGACTTGAGTCCTGGAAATGGGAAGTACAATGCCTGCACTTTAAAGGAGGGGTCTGAGATAGTGACAGCTGGGAGGGACTTTTCTCAGCTGTCGTATCTGAGCTCCTCTGCAAAGACAGTGATTATGTATGAGTGTGGTGAAAGTGTTGAATGATGATGAAAGTTTTTTCTTTTTGGGGATTTTCTTTCTTTTTGGGTCACCCTGCCTCGGTGGGAGACGGCCGACTTGTTGAAAAAAAAAAAAAAACACTTAAAAAATGTGCTCTTCATTTCTATAAAAAAATTTTTTTTTTAAATATTCGGGGCACTAGCGGTAAGAACGTATATATACGTTTGGACCGTTTAAGGGTTAACCCTTTGGGGGTCGACAGGCCTTCTCGGAAACGTGTTCCTGGTGGTCGAAAAAATTTTGGGAAATTTTTTTTTTTTTCTTATGAAATGATAGAGAATCTTTTTCCGATCATAACGCCACAAAAATTATGAAATTTGATCGAAAACTAATGGAATTATGCTTTCGCAAATTTCGCTGTATCTATGACACTGACGCATCGGCGATTTCACCCACTTCGAGCCCTATTTTTGACAAATTCCAATGTTTCAGTCTCCTAAAATTATAGCTATTTCGCTAGAACTTCATTTCTTCTATCAATTGAGTACACGAAACTGCCTATTTACCAATTTCATCTACCCAAAATAGTGGTCAGAAAATGGCAATTTTCCAATTTCACATAAATTTCAAACGATGCCAATTTCAAAATAGGGTCCAGAGTAAACAAGGCAGACATTCCTGGCACTAAAATAACATGTTCTCTGTTCATTAGCCACGTCTCCAGGCCCCTGTTTCATTACTTTTGCTTTCCATTTTGAATTTTTATTTTCACACAAAAATAGAAGATTTACTGTTATGTATACAACTGCATCATTGTAAAAATAGTATAAATAATATCAGAGCACTTGTGCATGAATATAAGACTCGCCAGTTGATGTGTATTGGACGAATGGTGTGATTTGTTTACTCTTGAACATCGTCAAAAATCGAACATTTTCGCTAATTTGAGCTCAATTTCAAGGTACTTGTCATTGTCATACCAATCAAAATCATCTCTATTTCTGTAATATATCTTCCATTCTATCAAATGAGACCAAGAAAACGAGAATACATCAATAAATACCATACGAAAATCGACTGCAAAGTCGCTGATTTAATCGAAAAAAATGGTCAGTTTTTTTTTCTCATTATGCAGTGTGTGCTGCAGGATTTTTTTTATACTGCACACACTGACCACACAGACCCATTCTTTCATATGTATGCCTACCAGACGTTTTCTGCTTAAATTGAGGCCGCAAGAATTTGGGCATACTAGTACGGCACCAACCCCTACTCGTAAAACGTACTAGTACGGCACCGACCCCGAAAGGGTTAATAAATTACAGGTATACTATGCTACACAATGCCCCTTCAAATACAATCCCATTGTATTTTTAGCTATGTGATTTTAATGTCTCCTTTTTAAAACACTGGAAGCATTTTTAAAAAAATGAAGGGGGAGGAGGGAGTGGTAGCCACTCTTACAGCTCATTCTCTAGGTGTGAACACATTTATGCTCAAATTTCTACACTATTTCATAATAATAATAATAATAATAATAGGTAGTAAGTTGGTAGACAACAACTGCCCTGGGAGGTACTACTGTACTGTCCTGCCAAGTGAGTGTAAAACGGAAGCCTGTAATTGTTTTACATGATGGTAGGATTGCTGGTGTCTTTTTTGTCTCATAAACATGCAAGATTTCAGGTACGTTTTGCTACTTCTACAGTGGAACCCTGAGTTTCGAACGCCTTGACTATTAAATGATTCGAGTTTCGAACGCTTTTTTTGAACAAATTTTGTCCCGAGTATCGAACGTGCCTGGTGTTTCGAATCGCGTGCATACCAGACCTGTCCGCCTGGCGCCTGCGTGCCTGCCCATGCAGGCATCGTGAGTCAGTCTAGCTTTGTTTATCCTCCAGTGAACATTACCCTGCGTGCTCATCCAAACATTTCACAATTAATTAATTGTGTTTGGAGCTTGTTCATTAAGTGCGACTGTGAAATAAGCTACCATGGGTCCGAAGAAAGTTCCTAGTGGTACCCTTGTGGTAAAGAAAGTGAGAAACACCATAGACACGAAGAAGGAAATAGTACAAAAATATGAGAGTGGTGTGCAACTTGTGGAGCTTGCCAGGATGTGTGGCAAAAGCAAATCAACAATCGCTTCTATGAGTAGAGGTAGTGGTAGAAGCAATGGTTGAGGCAGTAGTAGAGGCAGTGGTAGAGGCAGTGGTAGAAGCAGTGAAGCAGTGGTAGAGGCAGTGGTTGCCTAGTATTATGACTATGGGTCCTGTTGCAACTGTCAAGAAAGTGCTTCAGGTCGGGATTTATATTAGAATTTATTGTTCTGTAAATGTAAGCTGCATAGCAGTAAGAGTGAATGTTTCGTATAGTGAGTAGGTTTAGGTCTTTAAAGAGTGGGAGGATGGGGGTGTTGTCTAGCAGTGGATTTTGATCATTCACACTGCAACTTTTTTTTTTGGATTATTATTGGCTTTAGGTGATTTGCCATTGTGGAACCCCAGGCACGAATAGCATAGGTGAAGTAGGGGTAGATCAGTGAGTAGTATAATGTAAGTAGTGCTGTTTGTGGCACATAGTAACGTATCTTTGAGAGGATGCCAACTGTTTTAGATATTTTTTTTGTTATGTGTTGGATATGGGTGTTGAATTTCAAGTTGCTGTCAAGGTGCAGTCCCAGAAATTTTCCCTCATTATGTTGAGCAATAAGGATATTGTTAAACAAAATGTTTAGTTGGACCTCACCTGCTCTGCTCCCAAACGTAATGTAGTACAAAGTTTTGTCATTATTAAGTGTAAGTTTACTGACAGTCATCCAGGTTGATATTTTTACAAGATCTTCATTAACAATAGTGTTGAGACAAGCAAGATTAGGGTGGGAGATGACAAAAGTCGTGTCATCAGCAAAGAGAATAGGTCAAAGTTGTTGGGATACATTTGGAAGTTCATTGATGTATAAAAGGAAAAGGAGAGGGCCAAGGATGCTTCCTTGTAGTACGCCAGTGTCCAGAGGTCTTGAGGAGACGGTATCTTTAACAGAGATGTACAGTGGTACCCTGAGTTTTGTACTTTATTCATTCCAGAAGGCTGTTCAAGTGCCGTTACCGAACGAATTTGTTCCCATAAGGAATAATGTAAATTAGATTAGTCCGTTTCAGACCCCCAAAAATACACTTACAAAAGCACTTACAATAATACACTTACATAATTGTTCGAGTTGGGAGCAGTACGAAACTCGGGGTACCACTGTATTACTGTCTATTAGTAAGGTAAGACTTGATATATGCAAGTGCATGGGCTCTTATACCGTAATGAGCAAGCTAGTGCAATAGGATGCTGTTGTCTACTATATCAAAAGCTTTCTTAAGGTCAATAAAGAGTCCAAATGGGTATTCATTTTTTTTAGAGTGCTGTGTAAAGCAGGTCTAGCATTTTTAATACTGCATCATTTGTACTTTTGTTTTTCCTGAAGCCAAGCTGGCAGGGGTTGAGGATGCTTTGTGATGTAATGGAGTATAATCTCTTGTGTACAATTTTCTCGAAGATTTTGGAAAGTAAAGGCAAGTTTGATATTGGCCTATACTAGTTGTTTACATCTGTGGAGTCACCACCTTTGTGTACTTTGTGTATTGGTGTAACCCTTGCTATTTTAAGTGAAGCCAGAAAAGTGCTGGTTTCTAGTGATTTGTAATGTACTGGTGGGTGAAAGGACATGAGCCGCTCATTTGAAAAATAGTGGCAGGACTTGAGCTATATTTCCTGATTAAATTTTTAGCGAGTTAATAATCATGGCAACTTCAGTGGGCTCTGCTAGTGCAAGATTGCATTAATTAAGAAGTTTGCTGAAGTTCCTCATGAAAGACTAATAAGGAATCTACAAAAAAAGGAAGAATAAAAGGTTGGAAGAGGGGGTAAAGGAGGTTTTGAGGGCGAAGGGCTTGGACTTCCAGCAAGCGTGTGTGAGCGTGTTAGATAGGAGTGAACGGAGACGAATGTTTTTTGGGACCTGGCGAGCTGTTGGAGTGTGAGCAGGGTAATATTTTGTGAAGGGATTCAGGGAAACTGGTTAGCCGGACTTGAGTCCTGGAGGTGGGAAGTACAATGCCTGCACTTTAAAGGAAGGGTTTGGGATATTAGCTGTTTGGAGGGACATCTAAATTGTCGTATCTGAGTGCCTCTGTAAAGACAGTGATTATGTATAAATGATGGTGAAAGTGTTGAACGATGATGAAAGTTTATCTTTCTTTTTGGGTCACCCTGCCTCAGTGGGAAATGGCCGACGTGTTAAAAAAAATAAAAAAGGCAAAATATTAGGGAATGAAACACAATGTTAAATGCCACCAGCAATAAATTAAAAACAACCTAAATGAGAAAATGTAACCATGAATTGCCAGAAGGCATGAAAAAATAGAAGATAATAAT
>WNWK01029717.1:0-24136 GCA_009830355.1 Cherax destructor
AATTCCTCATGCCCGTGTAGTTTCCTCTTTTAAAGTCTGGTTTGTCTCTATCGGTTCTGTTTCCCCTCTCCACCTGTAGCTCTACAATGTACTCAAAGCTAAGCACCATATGGTCACTGGCTCCCAGGGGGCTCTCGTGCGTTATGTCTTCAATATCTGAGCTGTTCAGGGTGAATACAAGGTCCAGTCTTGCTGGTTCATCTTCTCCTCTCTCTCTGGTCGTGTCCATGACATGTTGGTGCATCAGGTTTTCCAGTACCACGTCCATCATCTTGGCTCTCCAAGTTTCTGGACCCCCACGTGGTTCATGGTTCTCCCAGTCGATCTCCCTGTGGTTGAAATCTCCCATGACCAGTAGCTTCGCTCTGCTCATGTGTGCTTTTCTTGCCACCTCCGCCAGGGTGTCCACCATAGCTCTGTTGTTCTCATCGTATTCTTCTCCTGGCCTCCTGCAGTTCTGTGGTGGGTTATACATCACTGCAATGATTATCTTATGCTCCCCAGACTGGATGGTACCTACTATGAAATCCCGTTCTCTACCCCCCTCCACTCCTACCATTTCCTCGAATCTCCAACGGTGCCTTACAAGCAGTGTGACCCCTCCACCCCCCCTGCTCCTCCTATCTTTCCTCAGGATCTGATATCCCTGTGGGAAGATTGCATCTGTTACTGTCTCATTTAGTTTAGTTTCTGTGACCGCTATGATGTCTGGGGATGCCTCATCTATTCTTTCATTCCACTCTTCATACTTATTAGTAATTCCATCCGCATTTGTGTACCAAACCTTCAACCTTGTTTCCAATACTGTGGCCCTGGGGAGATCTTGGTGGGATGGGGGTGTGGGCAGGGTGCCCGCAGGGGGTTGCAGCATGGGTGGGGGTGATTGTATGGTTGGGGTATGGGCAGGTTGGAGTATGGGCAGGTGTGTGTGTGTGTGTGTGTGTGTGTGTGTGTGTGTGTGTGTGTGTGTGTGTGTGTGTGTCACACGACCTGTTCTAGGAGACCAGAAGCAGCTTGGGGCTGGCTATTGTATCTTCAAACTTCCTATTCCTTGACTGCTGAAAACCAGGAGGCCGTCTACTGTCCCATGTGTGTGTGTGGGGGGGTGACGGAGGGTCGCAGGGTTGGCACACAGACCGCTGCCTCACATTCAGAGAGACTGCGGCTGGTGTCAACCTTCGCTACGCTACTCTGGGAAAAACTCCCCCTCAATCCTTCAGTTGCTGCCTTGCAATATTGCATAGCTCCTGATGATGCACTGAGAAGTGTGAAAGTACTTGAGCTAAAGATTTCCACCCCCCGTGACTTGTCTTGCGCGCGCACACACACACACACACTTCATCAAGAGGCAGGTTCAAATTAATCAACCAAAACAGACAAATGCGACACATGCGAATGGTTTGTACCAAGGCGACAGAAACAATGGGAAGACCAGAACGATTCCTTGGTTCACCCAATGGCGTAGAGAGGCCAAAACTAAGTTTGCTAGAGGATGGAAAAAGTATAGAAGACAAAGGACCCAGGAAAATAAGGAGACTAGCCAGAGAGCCAGAAACGAATATACACAGATAAGAATGGAGGCCCAGAGGCAATACGAGAATGACATAGTATCGAAAAACCAAATTTGACCCAAAGTTGTTATATAGCCACATCAAAAGGAAAATAACAGTGAAGGACTAGGTAATCAGATTGAAGAAGAGAAGATCACAAGAAACAACCAGGTATGTGAAGAGCTCAACATGAGATTTAAGGAAGTATTCTCAGTGGAGACAGAAATGACTCCAGAAAGCTGGAATGGTAGGGTACACCAACAAGTGCTGGACACCAAGGGGTCACAACTGGAAGTTGTGACCCCTTGTTGGTGTCTTAGTAAGTATTTCTTCAATCACAGAGTTATCAGGATGTGGAACAGTCTGGAGAGTGGTGTAGTGGAGGCAGGATCCATACACAGCTTTAAGAAGAGGTACGATAAAGCTCATGGAGCAGGGAGTGTGTGGGCCTAGTAGCGACTAGCGAAAAGGCAGGGCCAGAAGCTGTGAATCGACTCCTGCAACCACAAATAGTTGAGTACAAATAGGCGAGTGTGTGCTCGAGAGCGCGCGCGCGCGCACACAAGGTTATTCAGGAGGACAATCTGTGAGAAACAACAATGAGATATCATCACTTTTCTTCATCAACTTTCTCAACACAGCCTTGAGAGTTACTTAAAAGTAAACCAAGTCTTGTATTAGTGTTGGCAGAATTACCGTCAAAGAGGGTTTACACTATACCCTGTAGAGGCTGCGACAGGATATACAAATTCAAGATTAAGACACTTAAACAACATATGTTGCTTAAGTGTATTAATCTTCAACTTGTCGGGTTTCAAAACCATTTGTCACACACAGGATATACAAAGGTGAAACAACAAGAAACCTCGAAACACGTCTCAATGAACATATTAATGCATGTAGAAATGACAGGCTGAACAACTCTTGCGTTCAACACCGGAATTCCTAAGCAAAATAAAGGCAGCTTCATCATCTCTGAAGTATTAGCAAGAATCCTCTTCAAAACAATAAACCCTGACATCACACAGTTGCTGCTGCTGATACTGTGTTAAGAACATAACACAGGAGAAGATTCAGACACTTATGCAACATATGGGAATCTTTATTAAGCCACAGTGCCGTGTCTTCCTTTTGCAGATGACACCCGAATCTGTATGAGTGTCCACCGTTGAAGACATTGCAAGACTCCAAGCAGACATAAACAAAATCTTTCTTCATAAATGTTACCTTGCCTACACTCCAACAGCACGTCAAGTCCTAAAAACCATGTCTCCATTCACTCCTATCTAACACGCTCACGCACGCTTGCTGGAAGTCCAAGCCCCTCGCACACAAAACCTCCTTATTAAGGAAACGTTTCGCCACACAGTGGCTTCATCAGTCCAATACAAAGCAGAGAGGGGTAAGGAGTTTGAGGTAATCAGTCCCTCAGCCTGGAGTCGATGTGTTCAGTCCACTTGAACATTTGCTTTTGTAATCGATTTAAGGGACTCGTAATTTAATGAGCTTCTTGTTAATAAATACAACTTCCACGGAGGAGTGAAGGCTTCGTCTATATTATTACATTCACGGGTGGGAGCGCTAAACCAGTAGAGGTCATGCAGCGCCTGGGAGAATGAAAAGCGTTTAGGCTCGATTCAAGGAATTGGAGCACAGGTCCGATTTCCTTGGATCAAGAGTCTCGCCAACATCAAGGAACCTCCCTTGAAGGGTCTGTTGTCTAATGATATCGTTCATGCAAATTATAGAATTTACTATAATTGCTGGTTATCACAATCAGTTTCGATTCAGTCACAAAATATCCATGGTTAAGTCACAACTGTTGTGAGTTAATGGTACAGAACGGACCCAACTGTCGTATTAACTTTTCCTAAGTGTTGGCATTTTGTGATTTGTTCCAGCCACGTTATTGTGACTTGAATTCTTCACTTTAATTTACATTTATTTAATCCTAAACATTTATCAAGCTTGACATTATCTGGTTTATTTCTCAACATTTTAATACCAATTACAGTATTAACCTCAAATATTCAATCATGGTCATAGTTGGGGTTGTAGCCACAGCTACAGTATGTACAAATGTATATATTGTACATTTCTTCAGTTGTAGTACGGTGGATTTACTGAGGGGTACATCTACATCAAAATATGTAAAATTTCACGTAGTTGATGAGTTTACCCTGCAAACAAATGGGTGGGGCACAGTGTTTGCTTGTTAATATATTAGTCTTAGATTTAGAATATGATGAGACTTAGTTAATTACGTATTTGAACTTGGTTAAGAATGACACTCAGTTTACGCCCAGATGCATGGATCATGATGTATCAGCGTAGTTTATATGTTTACGCGAGTAGGTAGTGCATTTAGACCAGAATTAATACATTTAATATCATGGGACTAAGAACACTTCAGTGGTGTGCCAAGCAACATTTCTTAGTTTCATTTCTAAAATCTTAATAAAGAACAGTGAATACTCTATTCGATAGATAACATATTACTCAACTGATTAGGTTACCATCAATATTTGTTCTGGCTAGTTCATGTATGATAACAGCTAAATTTGCGATATCAAATCCAGATTTTAAATTAAGAAATGTACAGCTAACAAGTCTGTGCATTAAGAAAGGTGGTAATACAATTCTTCTTTTTTTCCAGTTAATAAAACCATAGAGGTGAAAGTTGATGTCTGATTCTATAGCATGTTTTACATAGACAGCTAGTTCATGAGATTGGCTTAAATATGTTAGGCTGTTGCGGCTTAGGGATAAGAACAAGAAGCCTATTGGGCAAAGAATCAGTGTCCAGGACACCCTAGGTGTAACTAAGATTATATAGTGTTAACAAAGGGGTTATTAAAGGCTGTTGACAAGGACTGTTAACAAAGGAGTTATTAAGAACTGTTAATCAAATTTTATTTAATGCAATGTCTAACAGTCTCTGAAAGAGAAATCGCTCTCATCAATATTTTGGCTCATGAAAAAAAAATACATTTCAACCTTTCTTTAGAAGCACTTTCTAGGTTTGTTTTAACAGGAGACGAAAGATTTTTATGCCTGAAATTTAGCATAGTTATTTATGAAGTTATTAGCTTTTCCAAGATCGGAAAGGATGAACAATATTACCACTCTTTTCACTAGTTATTTTATTTATACCTTACCGGCCTCCACTCACAGGGAGTAAATTGGTTTAACCTGGTAGCAAATTATATACCTTTATACCTTTGATGAGTTTCAAGAGTCTTTCTACTCCCGGAGCCCGGCCATGGGCCAGGCTGGTCTGGTGTTAGCCTGGTCAATCATGCTGTTGCTGCTGGAGGCCCGCCGTCCCGTATATCCATCACAGCCTGGTTGATCTGCTTAAGATATTGTTTTTGTTCCTTGCATTTATTTCAACTTAGAAAGTTTCCAGTAAATCTGGAGTTCTACAATCAAGATATGCTTATCTGATCCTTCTAGCTCCATTAGATAAATTGTGGGTTTTTATAATACTCATGACATGATTTGTTAACATCTAAGGAGGAAGACTTGTGCCCTGTGTTTCTGTTCACTTGATATGTGACCAAAATCTCAACACTATCATAGACTCGTGTATTGTATATGAGTGTACACCTGTAAGCACACATCTAGTATAGTGCAAACTGGAGGCTTAACAGTGACAAATGATGAGAAGAACACCAGCAGCAGCAGTGCTCCTTTACTGGTAAACGTTTCGTGGACTTTCTCAATTAATTCAAGTACATGTACTTGAAAAAAAAAGTGAAATATTGAAGCAAAAAATGGCTAAACTGCTGCTAGTGTCTTTTTACCACATATTTAATATGTCCAGAATTCTAGAATTATGTTCATCTAGGACTTTAACTAATTTAGTTCCACTGGTGTTTGTCAAATTGGTCCTCCAATATTCTAATGTATGGTATTATAGTCGACCTCATATGGGCGGCTTATAGTGGGAACAGGCTACTTTCCTCCCAGACAGCCGTACATAGACTCTATCCCCTTACACAGGTTACTCAGTAGAAATGTCCCTACAATCCTGGCAGGGGATTTCAATGCCCACCACCCCGCTCTCTTCAACTGTGGTGCCGCCCGCCCACAGGGCGACCACAAAGGGAAACAACTCTTCAATCTAGTGGCAGCAAGAAACCTATCGTTCCAGGGCCCATTCTTTAAATCATTCGTGGGGCCCCACCCAGGCACACCCGACGTAGTACTCACCAACAGGGACTGCGACCTGTTCCACTGCAAAGTCTCCCCAGGCGGTAACGTCGGCTCAGACCACATCCCCGTCATAATTAAGCTCCAATCTACACCATTCCGCACACCCACCCGCCCCAAACCCAACCTACAAACACTAGGCTTCGACCCCTTCAGGAACTACCTAGCAAACGACCAGACTATTTCTCTTAAGAACTAACCCTCCACTGCAATAGATGAGGCGATCACCTCCCTCCATGTAAGAATCACCGAGGCCACTGACGCATGTTGCCAACTAACTACTTCCAGGGTCTACCAACAGTACAAACCAACCAGGGATATAAGAGACAGCATGAATAATTACCAAGCTGAATGTAGTAGGCACTTCTACTCAGGACAGCCCACACGCGAGGTACTCCAAAGAATGAGAAGGGAACTAAAAACCCTAATCACCCAGCACAAAAGAGAATTATGGAAATACCTTGTGATTCAAGCTAACCAGTACAAGCGCCATCCAGAACAATTTTGGAGTAAGATCCGTAGGCTACTGGGGGCTAAACACTCACACACACAACACCTCACACACTCCTTCACTGACGAGGATGGTGAGGAAGTGACTACCTTGCTCGATGACCCTCAAGACCAAGCCAACTTGATGGGTGATGTGTGGAAGAAAATACTCTCACACAATGACAGCAGAAGATTTAATAACAACTACTACCTGTGGGTCAACCAATGGCGGGACGAAAACTGGGAAGACTTTCACCCAATACCTTTAATCGATACATCTTCTCTCGAAAGCGAGCACCCTCTCACTAGGCCAATCACACTCAGGGAAATGACCCAAGTCATTGGCCGAATGAGAAATAAGGCCCCGGGCCCTTCAGGCATAACAGTAAAACAACTCAAGTACCTACCCCGTAATTGCATGTTGTCCCTGTTAAACGTCTTTAATGCTGTCCTTGCGTCTGGCCACTTCCCCGAAACATTCAAGACAGCAAAAATTATCATCTCAAAACCCAACAAAGACATCCGTAAACCAGAAAACTACAGACCTATCTCCCTACTCGAAGTCGCTGGCAAAGTCTTCGAAAAAATCATCTCCAACAGACTGAACTACTACATGGAATTCACTCAACTCTTCACCGAAAAGCAGTTTGGCTTCAGGTCCCACCGCGGAACACAGCGTGCTATCAACATCATCTTTGATGTAATAATATTGGTAGAATTACCGACAATATGTTAAGTAAAAGGACACAAATGCAACTAATGTGACATTTTATTGTGGCAACGTTTCGCTCTCCAGGAGCTTGTAACGGCTTGAGAAAGCTCCTGGAGAGCGAAACGTTGCCACAATAAAATGTCACATTAGTTGCATTTGTGTCCTTTTACTTAACATCATCTTTGATGCCGTGGATAGCCTGAAGAAACAAGGAAACCTGGCTCTAATTGCAACTAGGGACGTTCACAAAGCCATCGACAGCCTATGGCTGTCCCATGTTTCCATCCTTACCCATCCTTCTTCCTTACCCATCCTTCTTCCTTACCCATCCTTCTTCCGTTCCCATCCTTCTTCCTTTCCCATCCTTCTTCCTTACCCATCCTTCTTCCTTTCCCATCCTTCTTCCTTTCCCATCCTTCTTCCTTACCCATCCTTCTTCCTTACCCATCCTTCTTCCTTACCCATCCTTCTTCCTTACCCATCCTTCTTCCTTTCCCATCCTTCTTCCTTTCCCATCCTTCTTCCTTACCCATCCTTCTTTACCACTTTTACCCATCCTTCTTCCTTACCCATCCTTCTTCCTTCCCATCCTTCTTCCTTACCCATCCTTCTTCCTTACCCATCCTTCTTCCTTACCCATCCTTCTTCCTTACCCATCCTTCTTCCTTACCCATCCTTCTTCCTTACCCATCCTTCTTCCTTACCCATCCTTCTTCCTTACCCATCCTTCTTCCTTACCCATCCTTCTTCCTTACCCATCCTTCTTCCTTACCCATCCTTCTTCCTTACCCATCCTTCTTCCTTACCCATCCTTCTTCCTTACCCATCCTTCTTCCTTACCCATCCTTCTTCCTTACCCATCCTTCTTCCTTTCCCATCCTTCTTCCTTACCCATCCTTCTTCCTTTCTCCATCCTTCTTCTCTTACCCATCCTTCTTCCTTTCCCATCCTTCTTCCTTACCCATCCTTCTTCCTTACCCATCCTTCTTCCTTTCCCATCCTTCTTCCTTACCCATCCTTCTTCCTTTCCCATCCTTCTTCCTTTACCCATCCTTCTTCCTTACCCATCCTTCTTCCTTTCCCATCCTTCTTCCTTACCCATCCTTCTTCCTTACCCATCCTTCTTCCTTACCCATCCTTCTTCCTTACCCATCCTTCTTCCTTACCCATCCTTCTTCCTTACCCATCCTTCATCCTTACCCATCCTTCTTCCTTACCCATCCTTCTTCTCCATCCTTCTTTTACCCATCCTTCTTCCTTACCCATCCTTCTTCCTTACCATCCTTCTTCTTACCCATCCTTCTTCCTTACCCATCCTTCTTCCTTACCCATCCTTCTTCCTTACCCATCCTTCTTCCTTACCCATCCTTCTTCCTTACCCATCCTTCTTCCTTACCCATCCTTCTTCCTTACCCATCCTTCTTCCTTACCCATCCTTCTTCCTTACCCATCCTTCTTCCTTACCCATCCTTCTTCCTTACCCATCCTTCTTCCTTACCCATCCTTCTTCCTTACCCATCTTACCAAAGCTCTGGTCAGAAACCTCGTAAACCTCGACAATACATCAGGTTGATGTTAATTAACCTGAACATAAATATTAAGAACATTAATGAAGAAGTAACGTCATATAATGCAACACCGTGATGTTGCATGTTGACTCAACTCTGCAGAACTAACAATGAATGACGCTTGTTGTTTTTAACTCTCACAACACATATTCTTAAGTTATCTCCTATATATCCAATGGAGGTTCTTCATATCGCAGTTCGTATTCTTGTAAACAAATTAAATCTTGGCTGCACCAATGTGACGCAGGTTGAGCAACCTCACCCTGATAGCACCAATGTTACAATGTTACATAAAAAATACCCATTTATTCCAATACTTTTCTTCGTTATATGGGGGAGAGGCTGTTATTGCCTAACAATAGTGCATATTTACTTAAGTGCAAACGACATAGTTGGTACATTCTTTCTGTCGATTAAGAAACATTAAGACATAATGATAAATTCTCAACTCGATATAATTCCTTCTGCTTAAAAAATCTTGTTCCTACCATCGTCATTCAATTATTTATCATATGATTATTATCATGCAAATAAAGCAAATTAGCTCATTTAGGAAACTATACATTGTCTTCAATCACCTCTCCATAGGAAAAATTAACCTGTCAAGAAAATTATGTAATTTACTCAATAGACTATTTTACCTTAGCAATGTGCCAAAATTCTGTATTATTTATCTAAAATTATATTTCAGTTTTTTATTAGTTCACCAGGTACACCCAGAGAAACTGTTTTCTCGCCATGAGAATATCAATAATGTATGAATTTTATTCTCATACGTGATTGAGATGTCCTTGATTTTTTTTGGAAATCACCTTACTACGCTACAACCACCACTACCACTACAACTACTACTGCTACTAAACACCTGAGATTTCACTCACAGGTGTGTGTAATAAAAGGTAAGAGCCGTAACGTGGGTGGAAAGTTGGCGCCTCTGGCTGTGTGGTGAAGCATACATCTCTGTGACGTCTCCTGTGAGTGGCGGCGGCGGCTGTTGTTGATGTCACGATGATCACATGCAGGGAGCATCACAAACAGTTGGGTACTCACTACCTCAACACGGAGGATTTTATGACGAATGTAGTAGTCAGTTCATCAAAAAGAAGGGTGTCAGGACTATAATAGTCAGGTCATTAACAAAGAGAGTGTCAGGACTGTAATAGTCAGGTCAACAAGCAGGGTGTCAGGACTGTAATAGTCAGGTCATCAAGGAGGGCGTCAAGACTATAATAGTAGTCAGGTCATCAATAAGGAGGGTGCCAGGACTGTAATAAGTCAGGTTATCAAGGAGGGTGTCAGGACTATAATAATAGTCAGGTCATCAACAAGGAGGGTGTCAGGACTGTAATAGGTCATCAACAAGGAGGGTGTCAGGACTGTAATAGGTCATCAACAAGGAGGGTGTCAGGACTGTAATAGGTCATCAACAAGGAGGGTGTCAGGACTGTAATAGTAGTCAGGTCATCAACAAGGAGGGTGTCAGGACTATAATAGTCAGGTCATCAACAAGGAGGGTGTCAGGACTATAACAGTCAGGTCGTCAACAAGGAGGGTGTCAGGACTATAACAGTCAGGTCATCAACAAGGAGGGTGTCAGGACTATAATAGATCATCAACATGGAGTGTTAGGACTATAATAGTCAGGTCATCAACAAGGAGGGTGTCAGGACTGTAATAGTAGTCAGGTCATCAACAAGGAGGGTGTCAGGACTATAATAGGTCATCAACAAGGAGGGTGTCAGGACTATAATAGGTCATCAACAAGGAGGGTGTCAGGACTATAATAGGTCATCAACAAGGAGGGTGTCAGGACTATAATAGGTCATCAACCAGGAGTGTTAGGACTATAACAGTCAGGTCATCAACAAGGAGGGTGTCAGGACTATAATAGGTCATCAACAAGGAGGGTGTCAGGACTATAATAGGTCATCAACCAGGAGTGTTAGGAC
Organism: Cherax destructor; assembly: GCA_009830355.1. Taxonomy (NCBI): domain Eukaryota; kingdom Metazoa; phylum Arthropoda; class Malacostraca; order Decapoda; family Parastacidae; genus Cherax; species Cherax destructor. The sequence goes on from WNWK01029717.1 coordinate 10,484, forward strand.
TATAACAGTCAGGTCATCAACCAGGAGTGTTAGGACTATAACAGTCAGGTCATTAACAAGGAGGGTGTCAGTCCTGATATGCATTTGATGAGTTCCGAGAGTTTTTCTACTCCCGGAGTCCAGTCCAGGACCAACTCGTCTAGTGCTTGCCTGGTCAACCAGGCTGTCGTTGATGGCGGCCCGCTTGCCTACATATCCATCACAACCTGGCTGATTTGGCACCTGGTGAAGATACTTGCTCAGTTTACGATCTCTACACTTGTCCCAGTAGCAAGGCATCAATCCTCTGCATACGATACTAATATTTTCTGAATGAGTAAGACTCATGTTGGGGCGAGTACTGTACCTTGGAGAACAGAGCTTTTCACTGTGGTAGCCTCCGACTTTGTATCATTATTCTTTGTCTTCTATTAGAAAGCTAAAGATCCATTTTCCCACTTTTCCAGTTATTCATTTAGCACCCATTTTGTCCCCCATTACACCATGAACGTACTTGTCGAAGGCTTTTGCCCTTCTCCCTCTTTCCCTTTCATCTTTCTCCTTTGGGTTTTATTTTCTTTCTTCTGCCTTGTATTGGGGCAGCGGGCCTCCAGCAGCAACAGCCTGGTTGACCAGGCAAGCACCAGACGAGCCTGGCCCATGGCCGGGCTCAGAGAGTAGATACTCTCGAAACTCTTCAAAGGTATATCAAAGGTATCCCTCTGTGTTCTTGCTCCTACCCTCTGTGGGCCCCTAGCTCCTTTCTTCTAGTGCTCCTCTTCTTAGTGTATATGACTGACTCCACTACTACTATTTCTACTATTACTCCTCCACCACTTCCTCTCTTGTTCCCGTCCCTGTCTGTTAGCCTATATATATATATATATATATATACTTCCTCCTTCTCTCCTTTGTGTTAGTGTGACTTTGTAAATGGTCCAAGTCGGACCGAAGCGTCGTCGTAAGCTCTCTCTTCTGTGTGGGTTGTTTGTGTATAAACCATACCACGCTCGTCGGTCTGGAGTTTTATGACTCTGATCGCGGGTTCTAACCCCGCCCGTGGTATGGTTTATCAGCTTTAAATTTGATATTGACGAAAACCTTACTTCAGCAAATATTTCTAAGGGTGAGACAAACTGGAAACTTCCCTGATTTTGCAAGATAGTGTTGAAAGTTATAAATTAGAACTGTTTCTATAAATTCTCTAAAATTTGTCACCTTCCCTAATAACTAGCTCGAGTTCAGACCATTTCAATATGTGGTTCAAGTTGGAGGTTGTGCTCATTCAAATGTTACGTCTCTGGTGACTTTTTTCTATATATGCGAGTATTTATTATATCCTCCACATGGGATTTCAGACACTAGAACTTTGTTCTTGGATGTTTCCATTGTTTTGTATTTTATGAGTATATAATATCGTGGACGGGGCTACGACTGCAACTCTGCCCTTGGCTTGCATTAGTATTTTTTAGTTGTTTTCCCCGGCAGTACTGGAAGGGAGCACCAAGCACTTACCGATGTTACTGGTACTAAGGATTTTTAAATCTTTTGTTTTGCTATTTTTAATGAAGAATATAGGATAATGAATATATCTTTAATAGTTATACATTCGTCTCCTAAGAATTCAGAAGAGCAAACTTTGTAGGCTTCCCCCCAAAAAAAGATCAAGACACCTCTCTTACCTTAATTAAGTGTTATGACGTGACCAGTAATGCATGAGGTTAGTCTTTCTAGTTAGTCTGTAATAAACTTGAAAGAACAAGGAGTTTGTATTAAGCCACTATGAACACATCAATAAATGGGATCAGCAGTAATAGCTACTACCAACATATAATATTTCACAAAAATCTGGATCGTTCACAGTCTCTGAAGTCTTAGGGAGGCTCATTATTCCTATATCTGGCACTACAACATGACACTACACTGCTTTTCACCTCAAGACCTCTCAGACTACACACACACACACACGAATGTGTGCGTGTATTATCTGAATGAATTAATAAAGTTCCTGGTGGTCGAAAAAGTGTTCATTATTAAAGAATGTCATAAGGCGCACTTTCTCTCATTTACATATATGCTCTCGGTATGCTCTACCATTGTATTACCAAGATAAACTATTTCACACTGATAGGATCAACAGGAAGGGTGGTGGAGTGGAGATGTATGTCGGAGATAATTTAAATTGTTGTGTTAGACAAGATATAAGATTAGAAACATCGGACACAGAATTTGTTTGGCTAGTTTCTCGAAGGTCGTGAAAAAATATTTTTTGTGTGTGATTTATAGGCCCCCAAACCTTGATAGGGAGTGCAGTAAGCTGCTATGGGACGAAATTCATAAGGCGTCTAGATATGAAAATGTTGTGTTAATGGGAGATTTTAACTTTAGACAAATTGACTGGAACACTATGACAGGAAATCTTGAGTCTAGTGACTTTCTTGAAACAGTTCAGGACTGCTTTTTAAAACAGTTTGTTTCACATCAGAGGCTACTGAGGAAACTTAAGGCGGAATTTTTTTTTCCTGGGTAGAGGCATGGTTGACAAATTGGCAGCAGAGAGTTTGCATAAATGGGGAGAAATGAGAATGGGGGCACGTCACAAGCGGTGTTCCACAGGGGTCAGAGTTGGGCCCCTTGTTGTTCACAATTTACATAAACGACATAGATGAAAGAATAAATAGCGATATAGCAAATTTGCTGATGACACCAAAATAGGCCGTCCAGTTCATTCTAATGAGGCTATTAGAGCACTCCAGGATGATTTGAATAGACTGATGCAGTGATCGGAGAAGTGGCAGATGCAGTTTAATATAGACAAATGCAAAGTTGTAAATGTTGGACAGGAAAAAAACAATGTCACATATAAATTAAATAATGTAGATCTTAATATCACTGATTGCGAAAAAGATTTAGGAGTTCTGGTTAGCAGTAATCTGAAACCAAGACAACAGTGCATACGTGTTCGCAATAAAGCTAACAGAATCCTTGGCTTCATATCAAGAAACATAAATAATAAGTCCTCAGGTTGTTCTTCAACTCTATATATCTTTGGTTAGGCCTCGTTTAGATTATGCTGCACAGTTCTGGTCACCGTATTACAGAATGGATATAAATGCTCTGGAAAAGGTACAAAAGAGGATGACAAAGTTGATTCCATGTATCAGAAATCTTCCCTGAGGATAGACTAAGGCCCTGAATCTGCACTCTCTAGAAAGGCGTAGAATTAGGGGGATATGATTGAGATGTATAAATGGAAAACAGGAATTAATATAAATAGCGTGCTAAAAATATCTAGCCTAGACAGGACTCGCAGCAATGGATTTAAGTTGGAAAAATTCAGATTCAGGAAGGATATAGGAAAACACTGGTTTGGTAATAAAGTTGTCTGCACTCTTTAAGATCTCCGGCATTTCACCTAGATCTAAGCTCTTTCTCCAAAGTATACTGAGGGTTCGTGGTGCCCCGTGGCCTGGTGGCAAAAGCTCTCGTTTCACACGGTGAGTGTCCGGGTTCGATTTCCGGCGAAGGGGTGGAAACATTGGGAGGCTGTGGGTGGTGCGTGTTTGTGGTATGGGAGGGTGGTGGGTGGTGCGTGTTTGTGGTGTGGGAGGATGGTGGGTGATGGGTGGCTGTGAATGGTGCATGTTTGTGGTGTGGGAGGGTGGTGGGTGGTGCGTGTTTGTGGTATGGGAGGGTGGTGGGTGGTGGGTGGTGCGTGTTTGTGGTGTGGGAGGATGGTGGGTTATGGGTGGCTGTGAATGGTGCATGTTTGTGGTGTGGGAGGGTGGTGGGTGATGGGTGGCTGTGGATGGTGCGTGTTTGTGGTGAGGGTGGTGCGTGTTTGTGGTGTGGGTGGTGCGTGTTTGTGGTGTGGGTGGTGCGTGTTTGTGGTGTGGGAGGGTGGTGGGTGATGGGTGGCTGTGAATGGTGCGTGTTTGTGGTGTGGGAGGGTGGTGGGTGATGGGTGGCTGTGAATGGTGCGTGTTTGTGGTGTGGGAGGGTGGTGGGTGATGGGTGGCTGTGGGTGGTACTTTTCACATATTGTATAACAATGGTATACAGTACCCACAAGATGAATTAGACACATGTACAACATCTGGGTGTCTACTTTTAGACGTCTCGCCATCCCGTGGCTTCATCAATACTTGGACATAATATGAAGACTAGAAATATATACAGGAGACAGTGGAAGGTGATGAGTCCATCAGCCTAGCAGCAGGTGATGAGTCCATCAGCCTAGCAGCAGGTGATGAGTCCATCAGCCTAGCAGCAGGTGATGAGTCCATCAGCCTAGCAGCAGGTGATGAGTCCATCAGCCTAGCAGCAGGTGATGAGTCCATCAGCCTAGCAGCAGGTGATGAGTCCATCAGCCTAGCAGCAGGTGATGAGTCCATCAGCCTAGCAGCAGGTGATGAGTCCATCAGCCTAGCAGCAGGTGATGAGTCCATCAGCCTAGCAGCAGGTGATGAGTCCATCAGCCTAGCAGCAGGTGATGAGTCCATCAGCCTAGCAGCAGGTGATGAGTCCATCAGCCTAGCAGCAGGTGATGAGTCCATCAGCCTAGCAGCAGGTGATGAGTCCATCAGCCTAGCAGCAGTGATGAGTCCATCAGCCTAGCAGCAGGTGATGAGTCCATCAGCCTAGCAGCAGGTGATGAGTCCATTAGCCTAGCAGCAGGTGATGAGTCCATCAGCCTAGCAGCAGGTGATGAGTCCATCAGCCTAGAAGCAGGTGATGAGTCCATCAGCCTAGCAGCAGGTGATGAGTCCATCAGCCTAGCAGCAGGTGATGAGTCCATCAGCCTAGCAGTAGGTGATGAGTCCATCAGCCTAGCAGCAGGTGATGAGTCCATCAGCCTAGCAGCAAGTGATGAGTCCATCAGCCTAGCAGCAAGTGATGAGTCCATCAGCCTAGCAGCAGGTGATGAGTCCATCAGCCTAGCAGCAAGTGATGAGTCCATCAGCCTAGCAGCAGGTGATGAGTCCATCAGCCTAGCAGCAGGTGATGAGTCCATCAGCCTAGCAGCAGGTGATGAGTCCATCAGCCTAGCAGCAGGTGATGAGTCCATCAGCCTAGCAGCAAGTGATGAGTCCATCAGCCTAGCAGCAAGTGATGAGTCCATCAGCCTAGCAGCAGGTGATGAGTCCATCAGCCTAGCAGCAGGTGATGAGTCCATCAGCCTAGCAGCAGGTGATGAGTCCATCAGCCTAGCAGCAGGTGATGAGTCCATCAGCCTAGCAGCAGGTGATGAGTCCATCAGCCTAGCAGCAGGTGATGAGTCCATCAGCCTAGCAGCAGGTGATGAGTCCATCAGCCTAGCAGCAGGTGATGAGTCCATCAGCCTAGCAGCAGGTGATGAGTCCATCAGCCTAGCAGCAGGTGATGAGTCCATCAGCCTAGCAGCAGGTGATGAGTCCATCAGCCTAGCAGCAAGTGATGAGTCCATCAGCCTAGCAGCAGGTGATGAGTCCATTAGCCTAGCAGCAGGTGATGAGTCCATCAGCCTAGCAGCAGGTGATGAGTCCATCAGCCTAGCAGCAGGTGATGAGTCCATCAGCCTAGCAGCAGGTGATGAGTCCATCAGCCTAGCAGCAGGTGATGAGTCCATCAGCCTAGCAGCAGGTGATGAGTCCATCAGCCTAGCAGCAGGTGATGAGTCCATCAGCCTAGCAGCAGGTGATGAGTCCATCAGCCTAGAAGCAGGTGATGAGTCCATCAGCCTAGCAGCAGGTGATGAGTCCATCAGCCTAGCAGCAGGTGATGAGTCCATCAGCCTAGCAGCAGGTGATGAGTCCATCAGCCTAGCAGCAGGTGATGAGTCCATCAGCCTAGCAGCAGAGTGATGAGTCCATCAGCCTAGCAGCAGAGTGATGAGTCCATCAGCCTAGCAGCAGGTGATGAGTCCATCAGCCTAGCAGCAGGTGATGAGTCCATCAGCCTTGCAGCAGGTGATGAGTCCATCAGCCTAGCAGCAGGTGATGAGTCCATCAGCCTAGCAGCAGGTGATGAGTCCATCAGCCTAGCAGCAGGTGATGAGTCCATCAGCCTGCAGCAGGTGATGAGTCCATCAGCCTAGCAGCAAGTGATGAGTCCATCAGCCTAGCAGCAGGTGATGAGTCCATCAGCCTAGCAGCAGGTGATGAGTCCATCAGCCTAGCAGCAGGTGATGAGTCCATCAGCCTAGCAGCAGGTGATGAGTCCATCAGCCTAGCAGCAGGTGATGAGTCCATCAGCCTAGCAGCAGGTGATGAGTCCATCAGCCTAGCAGCAGAGTGATGAGTCCATCAGCCTAGCAGCAAGTGATGAGTCCATCAGCCTAGCAGCAGGTGATGAGTCCATCAGCCTAGCAGCAAGTGATGAGTCCATCAGCCTAGCAGCAGGTGATGAGCAGCGTAGTCTTGAAGAATATGAAACACAGCCACCAACATTGCTTCATAAATTAGAAATTTGTGCAACACTTGGGTATCTTTATTTTGGAAACGTTCCGTCATCCAGTGGCTTCCTCAGTCCAATATGGAGAAGAATGTTTGAAAAATCAGAAGGAATTTGAGGTGATCAGTCCCCTCAGCCTGAAGTCGATATGATTAGTCCATTTATGTAAATCGTGTCTGCAGTATATAAGCCCCTTGTCAGCGCATATTCTGAATTCTTATAAAGATTAATGGACTCCAGGTCGATGGATTGATTACCTCAAATTCCTTCTGATTTTCAACCATTCTTCTCTGTTCTGAACTGAGGAAGCCACTGGATGATGAAATGTTTTCAAAATAAAGATACCCAAGTGTCTAATTTATCAACTTGTAGGTTCTCTGGACCATTTATCTACAGGAAGATTGGTGCTTATATCTTGGAGTCATAAAATGCAGCAGACGAAGGCACTGTCAGTGGTAGGCGGGACTTACCAGTGGAAGCAGGTCATGCTAAACACTTGGGCCAGGAGTTAGCAAGTAGGTTGTGGTGATGCCCTCCACTGTCTGCCATATATATATTTCTACAGTCTTTATATTACATCCAAGTATTGTATTGATAAGCCACTGGAGGGCGAAACGTCTACAATAAAGATACCCAGATGTTGCACAGGTGTCTAATTCATCTTTAATTAAGTCTTCTACATTCAAATGAGGGGAGAAACACCATGATGGAAGCTTATAGTATCCCACACTAGGCATTCTGTACTATTTTTTAACTATATTCACTTCGATCAACCAGGCTGTGATGAATATGTGGGCTACCAGTAGCAATAGCCTGGTTGACCAGACAAGCACCAAGGCCGGGCTCTGGGAGTACAAAAACTCTCGGAACTCATCGAAGGTAGGGGTAATTCACTTGGCAGGTACAATATAATTCACAACCACACTAGTACTAAGAGGAATGTACTACGAAGAGAGGTTGAAAGAAGTAAACTTGACGACCTTACAGGAGAGAAGCACAAGGATAGGGGCCACATGATTCCTATGTACAAAATATTAACAGGAATTAATAGGGCTGATAGCGACACTGAATCAAGAGAACCAGGATTATGGGGACACAAGTGGAAGCTAAAGACGCAGATGAACCATAGGAATGTAAGGAAGTATTTCTTTGGTCTCAGGGTAATTTCAAAAGTGCAAAGACTTGGATGAGGCTGGAACAAAATAATTCACAACCAAACTTTCTCACAGGCTAGTACCAGAACTGAGAGGAATGCACTATGAGGAGAGATTGAAAGAACTGACCTAGACCATACAGAACTTTTTACCAGTATATGGGTAAAGAACCACTCACTATATAACGGTAACCCAAGAACAGTGTGGAAACACTTAAGCCTAGTTTCCAGTGTTCTCCCTCTGAGACGTATTTATCCCAGTTTTCTCTTTACTTTCTAGTACTTTCCAAAACATGATTTGTTTTATCCCACACTTGGAACTGCGCGCCGAGCATTGGTCTTACTGACTTCCTCTCTCCGTTCTACACTCACTTCTCATCACAAACAATTACTACTGTGTGCGGCACCTTTAGGCACTGGCTGAAATTTGGCACTGCTTTACACTAAACACTAGATATATTCTAGATACTATATCCTAGATACTATACACTTGATACTATATTCTGTTGTTCTCTTCGAAGCGCACTGATATTCCCTTGATGTGTTTTTTGAAATTTGCATACACACTTTACAGGTGTGTGCGCATGTTTTCCGCGCTATATCCCCTCAAGGTCAGACAAAAGCGCTAATTGTCCGGAGCTCACACACGCGTGTTGCTCCCATTAGTGCACTATCACAATTTGTACCTGGAAAATAGTGTATGAACTGGTTCCAAACCTGCACACCAAAATCACTGTACGAGAGTAAGAGACTCCAATAAAAAGTACGGGAGCGCCATGTACACTGATAGAGAACTTGTTCAGGGTCGGGTCCTTGACTTTTTAACGCCCTCCCTTCATGTATAAGGGAATTAACAACAAATCTATCTCCACTGTTCTCAAAGGGGACCTTGACATGTTCCTCAAATCAGTTCCTGGTCAGCTGTGGTGCACTTGTACTACGTGAAGCCAGCACCAACAGCTTAGTCGATAAGGCAAGAAAAAAGGTCTGATCTGGGACTGGGCAGTAGAGGCGATGAGAGCCTCGCAAGCGGCATAGGGTTACCATAAAGTACTGGTACCCTACTCTATATGCGAGTTACATTGTGGAACACCAACAGTGTGGAGCTACCCTCTTTTATATGCGAGTTACAGTGTGGAACACCAGCAGTGTGCTGCTACCCTCTTTTATATGCGAGTTACATTGTGGAACACCAGCAGTGTGGAGCTACCCTCTTTTATATGCGAGTTACAGTGTGGAACACCAGCAGTGTGGAGCTACCCTCTTTTATATGCGAGTTACAGTGTGGAACACCAGCAGTGTGGAGCTACCCTCTTTTATATGCGAGTTACAGTGTGGAACACCAGCAGTGTGGAGCTACCCTCTTTTATATGCGAGTTACAGTGTGGAACACCAGCAGTGTGCTGCTATCATATGTGCGAGGAAACCTCTGATAAGATGTATTTTAATGTTCTCTGAGGGTGCGGTAATTTGCTGGCTAAATTTCCCAGGCTTCCTTGAGGGTACCTCGCCTGCCACCTAAACCTGTAGGTCTGAGATAGGCCCATTCAGGTTGATTCCTGGTTATTTCAACTTAAATTTCTTTTCATTCTGCCTTTCACTGTGCAGCCAGACGAGCCTGGGCCCTCACTTCTCTCTGAGCTCCTCCTGTCCACCCCAGGGCAGGACGTGACAACACTCGGCAACGTCATGTACAGTTGTGACTGACGTAGAGTAGGTGTAATTATTAAGGCTACTGAGTGAAGAAGCAGCCTTCGCCTGATATGCAAACCATCGATCGATTTTACTCGTCTTGTACTACATGAAGTCCATTCTCTTGAGGACAGTCTCTCAGAGCTTAATTCAGGATTCATCGTGAGTGACAGGATTATAGTTGAACAAGTCAACTAGTTTAGCCCACCAGCTCTCTACCTTCATCACCATTAACCTGGGAGCTGCACTGCCACCGTCTGTAAACACAGCGATCTTGCAACCATCCACAACTGCTGGCTTGTTACCACCATCAAATTACACCTCCCCCCCTCCTCCGCCCAAATGCTACTACTACTGGATTGTCAATCTGTCCATTGCTTCTTTATGAACCCCCGAGTTCTAATAGTACTGAAAGAGATTCCTGTTATTCCCGTATTACCTGATTTAATAAATTAAGTTTATTTTGAGTTCGTTTGTGCTGGTTATTTATGCTTCTCTTCATTAATATGTATTTATCTTTGTATAACAGAGTTGTGTTCATTTATGTTCTCTCTATCCCGATTATTTTATGGCATGTTTTATTTTATATTTTCCTAAGCATCCTACTCGATATGACAATTACATTGAGGAAGCAAAGGCAAGAGCAGAAAGAGGAGAGGGTATCTGGAAAGGGGGGAAAAAAGGGAGGAAGGGATGGAAGAAAGGGAGGTAGAGGAAGGAAAGAAAGAGTATAGAAGGAGAAGTGGAAAGGGCGGATGGGACAGAAAGTGTGTGGAGGAAAGTGGAAGGAGAAAGGTGACAGAGGAAGAGAGAAAGAAAGGGGAGGAAAAGTTGAGATTTACCAAGCACTGGGACTGGAGAGTCATTCAGTGCCTAGAGCCATAAAAACCTACAACTCCCACGCACACAAGCACCCAACGAGTTATGTACACACGTACGTACGTATATACATACATTCATGCGCGCACATACACACACAGGCAGGTAGTAATAACAAGAAAAGTATTGCAATAGATCAGGGGATACTTGACAGGAAGGAAACAACGAGTGATGGTACGTGATGAGGTGTCAGAGTGGGCGCATGGGTCAGTCCTAGGACCGGTGCTGTTTCTTGTATTGTGAATGACATGACAAAAGGGATAATGTCAAAGGTATCACTGTTCGCAGACGATGTGAAGTTAATGATAATATAACAGGACGAGGACCAGAAAAAAGTTACAAAGGGATCTGGATAGACTACAAGCCTGATCCAGCAACTAGTTCCTGGAATTTAACCCCACCAAGGGCAAAATTGTGAAGTTTGGGGAAGGACAAAGAAGATCGTAGACGGAGTACAGGTTTGGGGATCAAAGGCTGCAAACCTCACTCAAGGAAAAGGATTTTGGGGTAAGTATAATACCAAGCACATCCCTGAGGCGCACACCAACCAAATAACTGCTGCAGCATATGGGTGCCTGTCAAACCTAAGAATAGCATTTTGACATCTCAGTAAGGAGTCATTCACGACACTGTACACCATGTACGTCAGACCCATACTGGAGTATGCAACACCAGTATTGAATCCACACCTGGTTAAGCACGGCAAGAAATTTGAGAAAGTGCAGAGATATGCAACAAGACCAGTCCTGGAGCTAAGGGGTATAATGGGAACTCAACCTGAGGACAATGGAGGACAGAATGATGAGAGGAACTGACAAGGTGAACAAGCGCAGAATGTTTCCCAGATAGGATACAGGAGCAATAGGACACAACTGGAAGTTAAAAACACAGATGAGTCATATGTTAGGAAATATCTCTTCAGCCTTAGCGTTGTCACGAAGTGGAATAATCTGGAGAGTGAAGTAGTCGAGGCAAGATCCATACAAAGTTTTAAGAGGTGCGATAAGCAAAGAGGTGGGGCCAGGAGCTGTGAATCGACCCCTGCAACATATAGGTGAGTACTCGCTCTCACACAATAAAGGTCAAGTGTCTATAGATAAGTGACTTCGATAACCAGTAACTAACACACACACGCTCGCCCGTTGACGGAGACATGTACACACATCACCCAACGCGCTATATACACACATCACCCAACGCGCTATGTACACACATCACCCAACGCGCTATGTACACACATCACCCAACGCGCTATGTACACACATCACCCAACGCGCTATGTACACACATCACCCAACGCGCTATGTACACACATCACCCAACGCGCTATGTACACACATCACCCAACGCGCTATGTACACACATCACCCAACGCGCTATGTACACACATCACCCAACGCGCTATGTACACACATCAGCCAACGCGCTATGTACACACATCACCCAACGCGCTATGTACACACATCACCCAACGCGCTATGTAAAACATCACCCAACGCGCTATGTACACACATCACCCAACGCGCTATGTACACACATCACCGAACGCGCTATGTACACACATCACCCAACGCGCTATGTACACAATCACCCAACGCGCTATGTACACACATCAGCCAACGCGCTATGTACACACATCACCCAACGCGCTATGTACACACATCAGCCAACGCGCTATGTACACACATCACCCAACGCGCTATGTACACATCACCCAACGCGCTATGTACACACATCACCCAACGCGCTATGTACACACATCACCCAACGCGCTATGTACACACATCAGCCAACGCGCTATGTACACACATCACCCAACGCGCTATGTACACACATCACCGAACGCGCTATGTACACACATCACCCAACGCGCTATGTACACACATCACCGAACGCGCTATGTACACACATCACCCAACGCGCTATGTACACACATCACCCAACGAACTATGTACACACGCACACACAGGGTAGCTAAAACGTGAAATGACTTTGATGAGGCAGTAATGCCGATCAAAAGGGTGTAGGAGGCGGGCCCAGGAACTAGTTCCCGTTTCCCCTCAACCACAAATCAGTGAAGCTTTATTTTGTGTATCCTTTGCAGGGGAGCCAGTGAAGGGCGGGTAAGTGTTGCTCCACTACCAGGTCATTATACTCCCACGCACCACACAATGCACTACACAGGTCATTATACTCCCACGCACCACATAATGCACTACCAGGTCATTATACTCCCACACACCCCACAGAATGCACTACCAGGTCATTATACTCCCACGCACCACACATAATGCACTACCAGGTCATTATACTCCCACGCACCACAATGCACTACCAGGTCATTATACTCCCACGCACCCCACATAATGCACTACCAGGTCATTATACTCCCACGCACCACACATAATGCACTACCAGGTCATTATACTCCCACGCATCACATAATGCACTACCAGGTCATTATACTCCCACGCACCCCACATAATGCACTACCAGGTCATTATACTCCCACGCACCACACAATGCACTACCAGGTCATTATACTCCCACGCACCACACAATGCACTACCAGGTCATTATACTCCCACGCACCACACATAATGCACTACCAGGTCATTATACTCCCACGCACCACACATAATGCACTACCAGGTCATTATACTCCCACGCACCACACATAATGCACTACCAGGTCATTATACTCCCACGCACCACACATAATGCACTACCAGGTCATTATACTCCCACGCACCACACAATGCACTACCAGGTCATTATACTCCCACGCACCACACACAATGCACTACCAGGTCATTATACTCCCACGCACCACACATAATGCACTACCAGGTCATTATACTCCCACGCACCACACATAATGCACTACCAGGTCATTATACTACCACGCACCATACATAATGCACTACCAGGTCATACTCCCACGCACCACACATAATGCACTACCAGGTCATTATACTCCCACGCACCACACAATGCACTACCAGGTCATTATACTCCCACGCACCACACAATGCACTACAAGGTCATTATACTCCCACTCACCACACATAATGCACTACCAGGTCATTATACTCCCACGCACCACACATAATGCACTACCAGGTCATTATACTCCCACGCACCACACATAATGCACTACCAGGTCATTATACTCCCACGCACCACACAATGCACTACCAGGTCATTATACTCCCACGCACCACACATAATGCACTACCGTCATTATACTCCCAGGCACCACACATAATACACTACCAGGTCATCATACTGCCGCGCACCACACATAATACACTACCAGTCATCATACTGCCGCGCATCATACAAAATACACTACCAGTCATCATACTGCCGCGCACCACACAATACACTACCAGTCATCATACTGCCGCACACCACACATAATACACTACCAGTCATCATACTGCCGCGCACCACACACAATACACTACCAGTCATCATACTGCCGCGCACCACACATAATACACTACCAGTCATCA
>WNWK01029718.1:0-24134 GCA_009830355.1 Cherax destructor
TCTGTCTTACCCACAGCTTCACATTCTATCCCCCAAACCTTGGGCAAGCATTCTCAGAAGTGTGTGCCTTGGTGGTCGCATGCTTGTGCTAGGGCAGTACGTTTGAAATGCGCTGCGTGGGGCAGGTATCATTATAACAGAACCACAGAGAGACTCCTTGATTTTAAGCAGAAGAGAGCAATTGCTCGCCGTGTCATACGTGACGCTAAATGCACTTGCTGGCGAGATTGCATTTCTACTGTCACTTTGGCTTCCTCAATGAGTGGTCTGGAAGAAAGTGCGGAAATTGAGTGGTAAATTCTCCCCCGACCCGGCTCCTTTTCTTCAGGTTGCCGGTGTCGATATAGCACACCCTCTTGCCGTTCCCACTGAAATTAGTAATCATCTGGTCCGCATTTCTCAGGGGCTCCATCTATGCCCCTCGTTCCTTTCTTCTAAGTCTGCCAGCGAGTTAAAGCCTTTAGATTTTTCTTCTCTCAGAGAAGAATCTTATAATGTGCCTTTTACCCTTTAAGAACTGGAGGCAACATTCTGCTTGCCGATCATCGGCAGCTGGGCCAGACGGCATACATATTCGTATGCTACAGCATTTACATCAGTCTGCTCTTACTGTCCTCTTACGAATCTTTAATCTTATATGGTCGCAAGGAGTTCTTTCCCAGCTGTAGAAGTCTGCTATTGTTCTCCCTTTTCACAAACCAGGTACTACGGGACGTGATACTTCCCACTACCGTCCCATCACTCTTACCAGTGCAGTTTGCAAGGTGATAGAACGTCTAGTTAATAGACGTTTGATGTGGTATTTAGAGATGCACAATAGTCTCTCCCCTAGTCAATATGGCTTTCGTAAGGGCCGTTCTGCCATTGACCCCTTACTACGCTTAGATACATATATTCAAAATGCCTTTGCTAATAACCAAACGGTTATCGCCATCTTTTTTGACCTTGAGAAGGCTTATGACACAACTTGGAGGTATAATATCTTAGCCAAGGCCCACTCCTTAGGCCTCCGAGGCAATCTACCATTTTTCCTTAAGGCCTTCTTAACTGAAAGACGATTCCGTGTCCGGGTTGGTAATGAGCTTTCCCCGTAATTTGTCCAAGCTGAAGGTGTCCCCCAGGGTTGTGTTCTGAGCACAACTCTCTTTCTGCTTGCTATAAATAATCTGGCATCTGTTCTCCCATCCAATATTTGGTCATCACTTTATGTGGATGACTTTGCTATAGCTTGTGTGGGTGCTGACTGTCATCTCATTGCAGTTTCCCTCCAGCATGCTGTCAACCGGGTTTCCGATTGGGCCATAGAACTCTCCTTCGCCTGCATTCAGCCTTAATATTATCGAAACTCGATTATGGTGACCAGATATATTCGGCGGCCTCTCCTACTACTCTTTCCAGCCTTAATCCCGTCCATCACCAGGGATTGTGTTTATTCCTTGGTGCATTTCGTTCTTCCCCGGTTAGTAAGTAAGTTTATTCAGGTATACACAAATACAGTTACATAGATTGTCATACATAGCAGCATGTGTAGAACACAAAGAGTAGTAGTCAACAGAGTAAAGTCTGAGGCAGCTACTGTGAAAAGCTCTGTTCCACAAGGCACAGTACTTGCTCACATCCTGTTCCTCATCCTCATATCGGACATAAACAGGGATATCAGCCACAGTGCCCTGTCTTCCTTTAAAGATGACACCCGAATCTGTATGACAGTGTCCACCGTTGAAGACACTGCAAGACTCCAAGCAGACATAAACCAAATCTTTAAATGGGCTGCAGAAAACAATATGAAGTTCAATGATGAGAAATTTCAATTACTCAGATACTGAAAACGTGAAGAAATTAAAATCTCATCGGAGCACAAAACTAATTCCAACCACACAATAGAGCGAAAAACTAATGTCAAAGACCTGGGAGTGATCATGTCAGAGGATCTCACCTTCAAGGACCATAACAATGTAGCAATTGCATCTGCTCGAAAAATGACAGGATGGATAATGAGAACCTTCAAAACCAGGGATGCCAAGCCCATGTTGACACTCTACAGATCGCTTGTTCTATCTAGGCTGGAATATTGCTGCACACTAACTGCACCTTTCAAGGCGGGTGAAATTGCTGACCTTGAAAATGTGCAGAGAACCTTCACATGCATAACTGCAATAAACCACCTCAATTACTGGGAATGCTTGAAGTTCCTAAACCTGTACTCCCTGGAATGCAGGTGGGAGAGATACATTATTATATACACTTGGAAAATCCTAGAGGGATTAGTACCAAACTTGCACACGAGTGTCACTCCCTACGAAAGCAAAAGACTCGGCATACAATGTAACATCCCCCAATGAAAAGCAGGGGTGCCACTAGCAAGTTGAGAGATAACACAATAAGTGTCAGGGGCCCAAGACTGTTCAACTGCCTCCCAGCATTTCCTCTAAAAGCTCTAAACACTTTTCTAGATCTTCATAATCTACATCTGCATTTTGTCTGTTATCTCAGCCCTCCCTACACGCCTTGATTACATGTCTCTTGTGGGCACTCATAGACCGCTTTAGCTGACTTAGAGATAGGGCAGTTTCTTTCTGAGTCTCATTCGTCATTGTTGTGGTTTAGTTAAGAGCGTGTCACTAATTTTACTTTAATTAGCCCACCCCACAGCACGATACGGTATTAGGTGAGAATAAGTGAGACCCAAAGCTCCTCAACAAGCTTAATGACTTTACTTATATTGACTTGACTCAGAATTAAAATGTACACTGTTAGCCCTCAAACCCAACTAAAATGTATATTGTTGTTATGAAAGCTTAACCTAGCAACTCCCTGTACACAATAGTAAATAATTACAGGACTTAAGCTAGCAAATCACAAATTAAATGAATCAAATACAATAAAATTCACTTAGTAAAAATATGTAGTTTTTGCATATTAAATTCACTTGGATAACACAAAATAAATTCAGTAATTCAACTTATAAACAGTAAATAAATAATGTTGTGTATTTAGCTTGGCTTAACTGAGCCTAACTTGTTTAATTGTGTAGTTATTTGGAGAAGGTAACTCCTAGCCTAACTTTATAACTGTTGAGATTAGTGTGCAACTAGCCTAAATCAAGCTTGCAAATCAAGGTAAATGATAACTAGGTTAAATCTTACCTAGCTGTTATAACTGTTATAAATATTGCAGAGGCCTAACCTAACTGTGGCTGCCTTGCAATTCACTAAGTAATTAAATATACAAGTTTCCTACCCTGGCTTACTTGTAATCACTGTAAATAAATTAAATTCACAAGCTTAACCAGCCTACTTGGCGTGCCTTTAGATTATTGTACATAATAAACTTCTGAGTAGTTAGCTTAACCTAGCCTGTGTAAGTCTTTGGGCCTAGGTGTGATAACTTAACCTAACTTTGATAATGCCTGGTACATTAACTGTGGCCTAGCTAATTAAGACTAATCTGTCTGCTAAACTAGCTATTCCACATCTCGGTTATCGAAGGACCATGTAAAAAATTGTCTTGGGACTGCCTTCTTGTACAAGCGCTGTTGACACTGACATTCTGAGACACTTCTCTCAGACTTACAAGTGGCTATGGGACAAATTTCTAGCTGACTGCAGTAAAAAGAATTCCCCACCACATGCACGATTATGAAAGGGTTTAACTTACTTGATGGAGTAGAAATGTCTCCTAGTCTTCCTAAGCTGTAACCCCCTCCAAACACCATGTATAGGGAAGGACCTTAATCTGCAAAATTTAAGTGGTATTAGTGTCCTGCCTGCACCTCAGAGTTCCCTGGTTTCAAAGGATATCCCTTAAGCCATATATGCAGTAAGTGACACTAGCTTCTAGACTAATACTTAGGGGGATTGCCCACAATTATTACCTTATAGTGGGCATTCGCCCGCTTATAACCCACAGCTCAAATAACCCCACCTTCCTCCGAATATCGCCGGCCAGCTTTACTAAGAGAAATGCAAAGTGTATTATCTTACTGCGGAGGCCTGGGCCAGAGACAAATATCCACAATACGTCGGGAAGCCTCTGTGATTCTTGGTTCCCAGGTAAGTATTTTGAAGACACGTGGGGGACCGAGCTCTAGCTCTTAGTACCCTGTTAACACCACGATGTCCAATTCAAGAAGAAGGAACTGGTGCTCTCTCCCGCTTAGATTCAAGTGTGGAGCTGCCAGTTCTCGTTAGCTAACATAATCTAATGCTCGCCTATTCAGGCCTTAAAACTACCTATGTCAAGGTGCTAGAGCTAGATTATTAATATCTAACATTGCCTCAATAATCCTAATATTAGTTACTAACTGTACAAACTTGCCTAGATGTTCCTAGGAGAATAAATCTATCAATTAGTATGTATACAATTGTTACCTCCACCAACTTGAATGTGTAGGTTTGTTTTGTTTGGGTGTGGGGGTTCATGAACTCCGAGGACCGATCCGTGGTATGTTTAAGGCTCCTTACGGCTCACTTACCCTGTGGAACTTGAGTGACTCAAAAAAGTTTCCACAATAATAATAATAATAATTGGCTCCGAGGTCCCTACCTCGGCATCCTATACTGTCCACACCCCTTCCTGTACTCACTCGCACAGTTCTGTGTCTACACGCCTTCGTTCACCACCTAAACCTCAGCGCCCCCTTCTTCTCATAAGGCCGGCATAAAATCCCCATTGCCGGGTTCTTCACCTCCGACTAGTTCTGTAACGTGTGTGGAGGTTCATCCTCCTCCTCGTTCAATGTCTTCATCCCCTGTCCCCTCCCACATTCCTTCCTTGACTGCCCCTCCCCAGGCCGCTTCCACTCATGTCCCCTCCCAAGCCCTTTTGACAGTTTCCTCTTCCATCTCCTTGCCCTCTACTTTTGTACCGTCTATGGTCTCCCAGATTGTCGCTCACACTCCTCCTTTCATCTCTAATGTGGTCCCACATCCTGCATCTATGACTCCCTAAACTCTGGAGGCTATTGCAGGATTTATTGCAGAGACTGAACCGTTGATGGACACTGCTCCACCTCCGGTTACTCCTTCTCTCTCTTCTCTGTCTATACCCCTCCTTCCTTCAAAGCGTCCCCATACTTCTCTGATTACAAGTTTTCCGCTGCCTCCACACATGGACTTTTCTAACCCTAGTCCATATACCTCTAACTTTGACTTATGTCTTTCTCTTCATACATCATGGCGTATTTGCAGTGGAATATCCGAGGCCTCAGGGGTAACCGGGGTGAGCTTCAGGTGTTACTCTCCCAGTTTTCCCCTGTTGGTGTCTATTTGCAAGAACCCAAATTGCAATCCTCTGTTATCCGGCCCTTTTCAGGCTATGATTTGTTGTATTCATCGGATCCTTTTTCCGATGGAACCTTTAACAAAAGTGCTCTTCTTATACACACTGGTGTTCCATACCATCAGCTCTATGTTTACTTTTTAACAGAAACTGACTTACTACACAAACTCTGAAGATTATACCTCTAGTACCTCCCTCAGTCCCATCTACCTCGATCTCTTGATACCCTCTATCCCTGCACTATCCACTGTCCTGCTGCACTCCATACCCTACTAATCATCCATCTCCCTCTTACAATCCATTCTCCCTGCATCCTGTCCTAACCAGCCGTGCTGTATAACCCCTGTGGCTTAGTGCTTCTTTTGATTATAATAATAATATTGGAAACCTCACCTTGGTGGCCGAGTTGAGTGGCAGCTTAGTCTCGTCTAGCTGGTCTACTGTTCGCGGCTGTCTTGGTGGGTGGAATTACTGGACGCAGTTTTCTGTGTATTTTATCTAAAATACTAGCTGGCCCAGTGGCTATCGTGACGGTCTGGAGTTTTGAGACTCTGATCGCGGGGGTTCTAACCCCACCCGTGGTATGGTTTGTTTGCAATTGTGTCATTACAATTTCGTGAGTCATGCTAAAACACTACAACCAGAATCAGAAGCACAAACCTAATTGAGTTTTTTTTCCTCTCCAGAGCTGTTAATATTTTTGTTTCTCCATGGGGAAGTGGAACAGAATTCTTCCTCCGTAAGCCATGCGTGTCGTAAGAGGCGACTAAAATGCCGGGAGCAAGGGGCTGGTAACCCCTTCTCCTGTATATATTACTAAATGTAAAAGGAGAAACTTTCGTTTTTCCTTTTGGGCCACCCTGCCTCGGTGGGAAACGGCCGACGTGTTGAAAGAAGAAAGAAGAATAATATTGGACTGTCCTGTCCATCAACAAGCATGCAGAATTTACCTCCGATGTCGTCACTGCTCTAACATCCTTACTTTATCTTCCCTCCTTCCTGACGGACCCACCTTTGACTCAGAGACTCAGACTCTCTCTTTGACTTTTTGCCAGCAACCAATTTTTTACACAAACTTTGATAATTATTCCTTTAGCATTCCTCACAGCCCTTTCTATCTTTACCTATATTATCCTCTCCACCCTTGCTACTCTCTGCTCCAGGAACACCTCCCTGCCCTGCAGTGTTGTATGACCCTAGTGGGTTTAGTGTTTGGTTTTGACTACAGGTTCACATTCCTTTATCCGAAACCCTTGGGGCCAGAAGTGTTTCGAATTTCAGAATGAAGGTGGGGTCTAGGGCAGCACCCCATAATCAAACATTAACACTGCAGCAAAAACGTATGAATACTCACACTAAGTGGGATAAATAAAGACTACAAATACTACTATAGTTTGTTTATAGAGTAATATATTGATAAATGAAATAATGGGATAATTACAGACCAGGAACATGATTCTCAAGACGACTGACAGACATAATCTCTTGCTCACTGATAAATACACGTTGTTCAAGGCCAGAAATTAACATATCACATATTTTTACCATATTGTCTATGGGGACTTTTTCACCTGTGTTCACAATGTCATCATCATCATCACTACTATTCTCATGCTTATTTGTATTTTACACCATATCAGCAATTTTACACCATTACACTTCTTAAATTTTTGCAGCCAACCATCTGAATATTGACACTTGCCTTCAATGTTCAGTTCTTCATGGTATATTCTAACTTGTTTCATGACCAACAAACCAGTCAGTGGCATACGTTCACTTCATCATTGTCGAATTCACTCCATTAGCACACAGTCAAGATCTTCGTTTTTTGCCCTATGCAGTGTTTTCCTATTTTTCATTAGTTTTTGGTCATCACTGTCACTATAATACTTCAGTAACTTATCTTTCTGATTCTTTAAATCATAAACATTGGTAGTTCCAACACCATATTCTTCAGTAAGACGCCGCAATGACACACCACGATCAAGCTTCTGCAGTAACTCTATTTTCTGCGTTATTGATAACGTCAGATGCTTCCTTTTCTTTTTCTCACTGTTACCCATAGGGGTATCTGCAGCTCTTTTTGACATTTTCACAGAAATTAAAGTCACAAAATAAAAAGCAAAAACAAAATATCAGTGAACACCAGATGCACATGTGAACATTACAAGTGCTGAGACACAACTGATGCCTGTCACTCTAGCTGTCAGTGCTGGGTCCCAGCACTCCATGAAAAAACTTCGGTTTTCAGAACTTTTCGAATTTCAGAATTTTGGATAAAGGAATGTGGACCTGTAATAGTAACAATAATATCCATTTATGTGTGCATTGACATAAAGGTGCTGAGCTTGTGAGACAGAGATGCCTTACTCAGATTCCACAGCAACTGAAATACATTCAGTCTGTCAAGAACTTTACACATCTTGATATAGTTACTCTCCAGTATGAACTCTCAAGTGATTTATTAGATATGATTTACATGAAAAGTCCTTCAGACACTCTGAACACTGATATGGGTTTTATCCAGTATGAACTTTCAGGTGCTTAATTAGTCATTTTTTTTTTGGGTGTGTAAAGGCCTTCAGACACTGAACACTGATGTGGTTTCTCTCCACTATGAACTTTCAGGTGCTGAATTAGTTGTTTTTTTTGCGTAAAGGCCTTCAGACACTCTGAACACTGATGTGGTTTCTCTCCAGTATGAAGGCTCAAGTGATTTGTTAGAGATGATTTTTCTGTAAAGGTCTTCAGACACTCTGAACACTGATATGGTTTCTCTCCAGTATGAACTCTCAGGTGCCTAATTAGATGTGCTTTTTCTGTAAAGGTCTTAAGACACTCGGAACACTGATATCGTTTCTCTCCAGTATGAATTCTCAGGTGCTTAGTTAGATGTGTTTTTTCTGTAAAATCCTTCAGACACTCTGAACACTTAAATGGTTTCTCTCCAGTATGAACTCTCAGGTGCTTAATTAGATCTGCTTTTTCTGTAAAGGTCTTAAGACACTCTGAACACTGATATCGTTTCTCTCCAGTATGAATTCTCAGGTGCTTAGTTAGATGTGTTTTTTCTGTAAAAGCCTTCTGACACTGTGAACACTGATATGGTTTATCTCCAGCATGGACTCTCAGGTGGTTATTTAGATATGCTCTTTCTGTAAAGGCCTTAAGACACTCTGAACACTGATATGGTTTCTCTCCAATATGAATTCTCAGGTGTTTTGTTAGAGATTTTTTTTCCGTAAAGCCCTTCAAACACACTGAACACTGATATGGGTTTTCTCCAGTATGACCTCTCAGGTGCTTAATTAGTTGTTTTTTTTGGGGAAATGCCTTCAGACACTCTGAACACTGATATGGTTTCTCTCCAGTATGAACTCTGAAGTGATTTATTAGAGATAATTTTTCTTTAAAGGCCTTCAGACACTCTGAACACTGATATGGTTTCTCTCCAGTATGAATTCGAAAGTGATTTTTTAGAGATGATTTTTGTGCAAAGGTCTTCAGACACTCTGAACACCGATGTGGTTTCTCTCCAGTATGAACCTTAAAGTGATTTGTTAGATGTGATTTTTCTCTAAATGTCTTCAGACATTCTGAACACTGATATGGTTTCTCTCCAGTATGAACTCTCAGATGCTTAATTAAACCTTCTTTTCTTGTAAAGGCCTTCAGACACACTGAGCACTGATATGGTTTCTCTCCATTATTTAATATTAAGAGGGAGTTTAGTTGCAATTCTCCAGGAAAGTTTTTCATACAATCAAGATAGTGTCTCTTTTCTGTTAGAACACTCATGATTATTTAAATATTTATGAAGAAACAGTAAAGTTACATATAAGACTCATTTAGTGTTACATAAAAGATGAGCAATGTACATATGGTGAAAAACATCAGAAGGAAAGGATGGAACAAATTCTTATGTTCAAGTTTATATGAAACAAAGTGTGAAAGATAAAATACTAAGAATTAAGGATAAAGACAATAACTTCATATTTAGTGAGACACTTGAGAACTTCATATTGAGTGAGGCACTTGAGAACTTCATATTGAGTGAGACACTTGAGAACTTCATATTGAGTGAGACACTTGAGAACTTCATATTGAGTGAGACATTCAATATGAAGTTCTTGAAGCCAAATGAAACAGAGGATAAACTATCTGAGGATGTTTAGAAGAAAAAAAAAATATCAGACAAGATAGTATTATGGGTCTTACAAGAATGTTCAAAGTAATGAAGATATCCTCCCTGAGAAAATCTTAGAAATTTCACAAGGATGTAAAACTGGTTAAGAAATACAAAATGGCACACATCAGTCTCATATTAAAATGAAAGTGAGGAGGATCTCCTAAACATTTTGTGGAGGATCTCCTAAAAATTATATTATGTAACTGGTAATATGGCAGCCAGACTTAAAATAAAAAAGATAATTAAGAGAAAATTCGAGACTAGCTATAAAATGGCTCTTATTGGTTTATAAATATATATACGTATATATATATTATGAAAGACTGAGAGCATTAGACATACCGTCTCTGGCTAATAGGAGGGACAGAGGATGCATTATTACCACAGGTAAGATTATAAAAGAACTGATAAGGAATATTTCCTGGCACCATCAAATGACTAGGAATAATCTAAGGAAGAAGAGGTGCTGGAATGACACTATTAAGATATTCCTTACAAAGATTAGAATATTTAATGAATTACAAGAGGAGGTAGTAAGTGTTACATCTGGGAATTAAAAAAAATAATGTTACATCAAATACTGAAGACAGGACACCATGAACTAAAGCTCTGTTTTTGCATCTACAGATATGTAATTACAAAGAGTAATTCAGAAAGGAAGGCAAATGCAGCATAAAAGCTATTACAATTGCTAATATACATGAAAGTAGATGCAGATTTTTCTTGAAGTCTACAAACTCATATTCAATAAATCACATTCAATAATTTACTTTAAATAACACATATCACATGCTGTATAATTTATATTTTATAATTCAGATTCTACAAGTCAGTTTCCGTATCTATGTATCTTAAAGAACATAATAAACTGTTGTAATAATCTGCAAGTTTTTATATCATTCAGACATTTTCTATGCTATGATCTCTTCAGCATAATTATTCTTATATTCAGTAACAAACACTAAACTGGTATGAGTTACACAGCTTCTCCTGTATAAGCTTTTGACTGTTGTATATGAAGATTTTGTTTCATATTTTTATACACAGAAAAATTATATTGTTTCCCTACAATGAAAGTCTCTGCTTCACAAAGTTTAAATTTACAAATATTTGCTCTAACAAAAGTGAGACATCAGTGAACTAGTTTTAACACATGTGTGATTTAGTTTAAATAAGTTTTAGTGTCACACTTGCTTGCTGGGGTAAAAGAAGAATGTGACTCCTGTCTTTTGTGGCAGTCTTGTGTAGAATAACTACCCAGTGTTTGATCTGTAACAACTGGTAGTTCATGTGACAGGTTACTAGTACACTGTTGATATACTTTGTTCAGATGTAACAACTGGTAGTTCATGTGACAGGTTACTAGTACACTATTGATATACAGTGGACCCTCGGTTTTCGTTCACCTCCAAACTCGAACAATTATGTAAGTGTATTTTTGTAAGTGCTTTTTTAAGTGTATTTTTGGGGGTCTGAAATGACTAATCTAATTTACATTTGTCCTTATGGGAACAAATTTGTTCGGTAACGGCACTTAAACAGCATTCTGGAAAGAATTTTCAACGAAAACCGAGGGTCCACTGTACTTTGTTCAGATGTAACAACTGATAATTCATGTGACAGGTTACTAGTACACTATTGATATACTTTGTTCAGATGTAACAACTGATAATTCATGTGACAGGTTACTAGTAAAGTGTTGATATAATTGTTCAGATGTAGCAGCATAAAACAAGGGACACTTGTACTAGGTACTGAATCTCAGCAAGTAGTGAGTGATACTGTCAGTGTTGTGTGCTGCATTATGTTCCACACTGCTGAAACTATCTGAAGTATTTCTGCCACTTACATTATCTTTAACATCAATATTAAAAAGATGAGCTGCAAAACAAAAAAAAGCAAAAGATTAGTAAATCTTGAATTTAATTTTGTTATGTTTCAACATTATTTATGGAGATGTTCTATACATATTTCAGTTAAATTATTAATAGCAAACTCAGAACTGACCTCTACAGGTATAGAGCTTTCTGTGTGTACAGTACAGAAAAATATTTATAATAATATATTTATGTAGGCACATTTAGTTGTGCCTGCAGAAAGCCCATAGTTATGCGAAGCATTTCGACCAAGCCTAAGCCTAACTTAAGACTACAATGGCAACAATGAATTATTGCTTTCATAAAACATAAAATTGGGAATTACAAGGAAAACAAACAAGCAGTCAATTATTACTTAAGGTTGGATTATGATTACAGGCATTGAGAATCAAAATACAGCCCCTCCTCATTTAGTGACATACTCGTTTACCAACACCTCGGACTTACGACCAGCTGTCCAACCAGTATACAAACCTAAATAATGTACAGTGGACCCTCCATTTTCATGCTTAATCCGTTCCTGAGGGATGCACTAAAACTGAAACACACGAAAACTGAAACCATTTTCCCCATAAGAAATAATGGAAATTCAATTAATCCGTTCCAGAAACCCAGAAGTTCGGAAAAAAAATTTGGGGGCCTTAAAGATAGATTTACATGCACAAATGAATGAACTGAATGTGGCACTTACCTTTATTGAAGACTGATGTTGCTGGATGGAAGAGAGGGAGGAGGGGAGAGGGAAGAGACCCTATTTTTTGGAAGGAGAATCCCCCTCCATAAGGACTCTAGGTACCAAGTCCTCATCTGGGGTTACTTCCCTTCATTGTCTTTTAATCCCACTAGGACCAGCTTGAGAGTCTCTGCACACCTGTGGCACTAAATATCTGTCCAGAGAGCTCTGTGTCTGGAGTCTCTTTAAAATGTCCCAAAAATGTGATAAGAGATTGTCATTGTACATGTTGCCTAGACGGATTGCAACATCTTTGTCAGGGTGATGTTCCTCCACAAATGAATGCACCCTACTCCACACTGCACAAATCGACTTAATCTCTGAAGAAGGCACCTTACATCTCTCTTCCTCCTTCATTGAAGCAATTTCCTCAGATCTGTTTTGATGGTGTTGCAGCTCAAGCTCTTGCAGCTCTTCAGTGGTTAGATCTTCATTGTGGTCCTCCACCAACTCTTCCACATCCATGGGGTTGGTTACTCACATCCAACCCCATGGAAGTCCCCAATGCCACAATACTTTCCACAACTTCCATAGGGTCCTCAGGGCCAGCCCCAAACCCTTCAAAATCCCTCTCTGGGACACAGTCTGGCCACAACTTTCTCCAAGCAGAGTTCATTGTCCTGGAAGTCACTCCCTGCCAAGCTTTATCTATAAGGCCTATGCAATGGAAGATATTGAAGTGATCCTTCCAGAACTCTTTTAGGGTCAATTCAGAGTCATTGGTCATATTAAAGCACCTTTCAAACATTGCTTTGGTGTACAGTTTTTTGAAGTTTGCAATGACCTGCTGGTCCATGGGCTGGATGAGAGGAGTGGTGTTAGGAGGCAAGAACTTCCCTGTTACAAATTTGAAATCCTTAGACATTTGGTCTTCCAAGTCTTGAAGATGACAAGGAACATTGTCCATTACCAGGAGGCACTTAAGTGGCAATTTATTGTTCAATAGATATTTCTTCACACTGGGGCCAAACACTTGATTAAACCATTCCAGGAAAATTTCCCTAGTGACCCATGCCTTAGCATTAGACTTCCAAAACACACACAATTTACTCTTGTCAACACTGTATTTGTTGAACACTCTGGGATTTTCTGAGTGATACACCAGTAAAGGCTTCACTTTGAAAGCCCCACTAGCGTTACCACACAACATTAGAGTAAGCCTGTCTTTCATAGGCTTGTGTCCTCGCATTGTCTTTTCCTCCTGCGTGATGTAGGTCCTCCTTGGCATTTTCTTCCAAAAAAGGCCTGTTTCGTCACAATTAAACCCTTGTTGGGGTTTGAAATTTTCAGCCTCTACATATTCTTTAAAGTCGCGCACAAATTTTTCAGCCACTTCTTTATCTGAACTGGCCCCCTCACCATGCCTTACAACACTGTATGCCACTTCGCTTCTTAAATTTTTCGAACCAGCCTTTGCTGGCCTTAAATTCATCATTATCACTGGTTCCAGGCATTTTCTTGACAAGATCGGTATGCAACTGCCTTGCTTTTTCACAAATTAATGACTGCACAACACTGTCACCCGCTTGCAGTTTTTGGTTTATCCACAGCAACAACAATTTCTCCATATTTTCTATTGTTTGTGATCTCTGTTTCGTTATTGTATTCACCCCTTTCACAACATTAGCTTCAGTGATTGCTTTTCTCTTATACACAATGGAACCGATGGTTGTTGGGGCTTTCTTGTATATCCTGGCGAGCTCGGCAATGCATACACCACTATCATATTTTTTCTATTATTTCTTTCTTCAGTTCTATGGTGTTCCTCACTTTCTTTACCAAAGAAGTGGCACTAGGAGCTTTCTTTGGTCCCAGGGTAGCTTATTTAGTAGTCACACACAATAATCAAGGGCCAAAAACAATGAATTGTTAATAAATGTTTTGTATAAACTACTGGGGTGATGTTCACTCAAGCGTAAACAATGCTAGACTGCATGACAATGTGCGTGGGAGGTGCGTGGGTGGCAGCCTACGGCCTTTGTATGTGCGCGGCACTGGTGGACAGGTTTCGGACCAAGCACGAAAACGGAGGTAATCACACGAAAACAGAGGTAAATTTTCCCCGAAAAAACTGCACGAAAACTGAAACACACGAAAACAGAGATAAACGAAAACGGAGGGTTGACTGTATTCGTAATGCCTTTGCTAATAACCACTCGGTTATTGCCATCTTTTTTGACCATGAGAAGGCTTATGACACAACTTGGAGGTATAATATCTTGGAGCAGGCCCACTCCTTACGCCTCCGAGGCAATCTACCATTTTTCCTTAAGGCCTTCTTAACTGAAAGACATTTCCGTGTCCGGGTTAGTAATGTGCTTTCCCCGGAGTTTGTCCAAGCTGAAGGTGTCCCCCAGGGATGTGTTCTGAGCACAACACTCTTTCTCCTTGCTATAAATAATCTGGCATCTGTTCTCCCATCCAATATTTGGTCATCGCTTTATGTTGATGACTTTGCTATAGCTTGTGTGGGTGCTGACTGTCACCTCATTGCAATTTCCCTCCAGCATGCCATCAACCATGTTTCCGATTGGGCCACCACTCACGGGTTTAAATTTTCTAGTGGCAAAACTCATCAAATTACGTTTAATAGACGTTCAGTGGTCTCTGATCATCCATTGTACCTATAATGTGATACAGACAGGTTTCTCGGCCTCCTGTTTGACCGTCGATTGTCCTGGAAACCTCACATTACCTCTCTGAAGGGAACTTGTCATAGCCGGCTGAACCTCCTTAAAACCCTAGCACATCTTTCATGGGGGGCTGATCGTAGAACTCTCCTTCGCCTGCATTCAGTGTTATGTTATTTTTCCCCTATTATCATCAAGGTTCTACATGTACTAGCATAGGGTATTTACTTAAAAGGTCTTAGGGTAAAAGGAGGATATTTATAGGCTAAAATGATACTTACTCATGCTTAGCTGCTGCATCTGAAAACTTATTGGTCCTCTCACATTCCTCTCAAAAGGTTATTTAAACCAACATTATAAAAATAGAGCTATATTAAGAGGTATTTATATACATATAATGTACAGGTCTCCACTTCTAAACATATAACTAGCCTCACCAAAAGCACATGGCTCAGCTGCCACCTTTAACTCTTTTTTTCTTAACATTCTTTAACCCTCCAGTGTCTTGATACACTGAAGATCACAGAATATCATGGTAACATCGATCTACAACCCTCCCCATTACCGTTTGGGCACTCATTCAGCCCTGAAGCCAAGTTAAGATCAGCATTAATAATACCAGCTCACTGCAGCCATGTTCTCTCCAGGACAAGGGATTGTGGGAAGCAGGAGTCTCTCTAAGCTCCTCCCCCTCAAACAAAAACAAACAAAAACACATCACTTTGCACATCTCCACATGTACTCTCAATATCTTTTGTAATTACAATGAGACATGCAACTTATAAACTAGTACTTATAAAAATGTGTGCCTTTATTTTTATAACCTATTATATTGAGAAAATCAGGTAATTCAGCTCTTTGAAGTCTTTAGGGTGGCCTGACCTAAGACCTCATTAGCAAATTCTGAATAATTCAATATAATTAGGCATTCATGTTACTTAATTACTACAATACATGCTGGGTTCCATAGCCCCCATAACAAGTCCATAATACCCCATAACATTCAGCAACAATTTAATCGAAACTCGATTATGGTTACCAGATATATTCAGCGGCCTCCCCTGCTACTCTTTCCAGCCTTAATCCCATCCATCACCAGGGATTGCGTCTATGCCTTGGTGCTTTTCGTTCTTCCCCAGTTGAGAGCCTCTATGTAGAAGCGAACATTCCATCCTTGTCCGATTGTCGTGATGCACATTGTCTTCGCTATTATGTTTGCTCTCATGACCTCCGCAATCCTTCCATGTATAGGGTTGTCACAGATGTTAGTAGATGCTCTTTATTTGTTCATCAACCCTGTTTACTTCGTCCCTTTTCTCTTTCTCTACATTCGCTCTTGTCTTCCCTTCAGCTACAACCTTTCTATGTTCATGTGGAATCTCCCTTTACCCTACCCCCTTGGGAAGTTCCTGCTGTCTGTGTCTGTTCTTTTCCTCTGCCTTGCATGAAAGCCCAACTACCTACGGCGGCTTCTCGCTCTCTTTTTCTAGACCACTTCCGTTCTCATTCCCATGCCATCACAGTGTACACCGATGGTTTTAAATCATCAGAAGGCGTCAGATTCGCAGCAGTGTTTCCAGACAGTGTCGTGCGAGGGCATCTATTATCCTCGGCTAGCATATTTATGGCTGAATTGTATGGCATTTTTGTGGCACTTATCCATATTGCATCTATGCCTGTGTCACCATTTGTGGTCGTTTCAGACTCCCTTAGTGCTTTACAGGCTATCCGAAAATTTGATACACCTCACCCCCTAGTTCTTTGTATCCAACTTTGGTTACACCGTATCTCTAGCAAACACAAAGATATTGTTTTTTGTTGGGTCCCTGGTCATGTTGACGTACAGGGCAATGAACAGGCAGACACTGCTGAGCGGTCAGCAGTACATGACCTTCCAGTTTCATATAGATGTGTTCCATTCACGGACTATTTTGCAGTCATTGCTACCCACCTTCGCACCCATTGGCAACAACGCTGGTCTGACCTGCTAAATAACAAACTTCATTCTATTAAACCGAGTACAGTGGTACCTCGGTTTACGATATTAATCCATCAGAGAGGGCATATCTTTAGTCGAAACAATCGTTACCCGAATCAATTTTCCCCATAAGAAATAATGGAAACAAATTTAATCCGTCCAAGACTTCCAAAAGTAGTTAAATATAATATTTTTTAGAACTTTTTGACATTAAATAATACATAATTTAATGAAGAATAACTAAATACACATGTAAATATTGTACAATAACATGTCACTTACATTTATTGAAGAGTTGTTGATGTGTGGAGGACGGGAGGAGGGGAGAAGGTGGAGTAGTATGCTAGTGTTTGGAAGGGAATCCTTCCATTAACACTGCAGGTACCAAGTTCTTTTCTGGGGTTACTTCCCTTTTTCTTTGAATGCCACTAGGACCAGCTTGAGAGTCACTGGACCTCTTTCTAACAATAAATCTGTCCAGGGAGATCTGTGTCTGGCAATTCTTTAACACATCCCTGAAATAACACACCACTGTGTCATTGTACAGGTTGCCAGCACGGCCTGCAACAGCATGGTTAGGGTGATATTCATCCATAAAGCCTTGCACCCTGCTCCACATTCCACAAATCTCCTTAATCACTTTAGAAGGCGGTAGCTCCAGGTGGTCGGCTTGATAATTATTTGAGTGGGTGCGGTTGGGTGTGAGTTGGTCCTGACTAGCTTGTGCTACTAGGTCAGATTCAGTGCTCCTTCCTTAAGTGAATGTAACCTGACCTGGCTGGGTCGGGGCATTGGCTTAAGCCTGTTGGAGGCTTGGACCTGCCTCGCATGGGCCAGTAGGCCTGCTGCAGTGTTCCTTCTTTCTTATGTTCAAACAATACTCTCCTCCTGCCTTCAATAAAGGTATATAATAGTGATTTAAATGTTCATTTATCCATTTCTTTAGTCATTTTATTTAGTTCTCATTGTTTTGTGTATGCAAAACTATAGTTAATCTTAAAAAAAATATTTTTTTATATTTTTGTCTGGAACGGTTTAATTGTATTTACAGTAATTCTTATTGGAAATATTATTTAGCTTTTAGGCCGAGCTTCTGGAACGGATTATGGCCGATAAGTGAGAGTCCACTGTATTACGTATTATTATTATTATTACGTATTATTATAATTACGTATTATTATCATTATTACCATCCACATACCTTGTTCACTGAGTTTAATCATTTATTAATCTGTCACGAGACACAGAGAATGCAATAATTAATAATAATAATAATAAAAATAATTATAACAATAGCTCTGGAGTGCTTTAAATGTCAGCTACTAAACCTATACGAAATATGTATGACATTTAAAGCACCTCAAAGTGATTAATTATATTTTATTATTAATATTATTATCACCATCGACATATCTTGTTCACTGAGTTTAATCATTTCTTAATTAAGCTGCCACGAGAGCGAGAGACTGAAAATGTAAACACAGAAGAACACACCAGCTAACCCCTTTACTGCGAACTTCTTTTGTACTTCTTCCATTTTCCTCTCTTTCCTCTTCCAAGTACTGCTACACTTACATCTTGTACTATGGGGTGCACAATCAAGTACAAATTTATAGACAAAATATGTAGTCTTGGAGATTGCTTGATACTGAGACCCATCACTAACCTCTTTACAATGAACTTCTTTTGTACTTCTTCCATTTTCCTCTTCCAAGTGATGCTGCACTTCTATCTTGTACTATGGGGTGCACAATCAAGTACAAATTTGTACAAACATGTAGTCCTGGAGACTTTAAAAGCTAGTGTACTGAGTGGCTGTAAGGAGGAGATTGAAATGCTTGACGCTGAGACACTCCGCTGCTTGTTTCTGTGACCCAAGTTCTCATACAGCATACAATACTGACTCGTCGGAGAGCCCGTCATAACTCTTGAGTTGTCGGTAAATGAGTACGTCGGTAAGTGAGGAGAGGCTGTATTATTACCATCAACATACCTTGTTCACTAAGTTTAATCATTTCTTAAGCTGCCACGATACACCGAGAATGTAAACACACACACAAACACACCAGCTAACCCCTTTACTGTAAACCTCTATTGTACTTCTTCCATTTTCCTCTTGTTTTTCCTCTTCCAAGTGCTGCTGCACTTCTAACTCAATCTTCTACTATGGGATCCATAATAAAGTACAAATTTATAGATGAAATATGTAGTCTTGGAGATTGTTTAATGCGGAGACACATCACTAACCCCTTTACAATGAACTTCTTTTGTACTACTTCTATTTTCCTGTTGTTTTTCCTCTTCCAAGATACTCCTTCAATATTTCACTAATATCATCTCTATGGCTTATTTATCTTTCATAATTCATCTAATATGACATAAACAATATAAATAACACAGAAACCTGATATATACTCTAGAATGAATAAAATATGTCATTATGTGACAAGTGGAGGCAGCCATAACTGCTCCAGCATTGTTGTGGTATTCACTGCCATCTAGTGATGGCCTTTTGAAGCCGTCTATTATCATCATTATTATTATATAGTACATTATTTTTTTTTTTTTCAACAAGGCGGCCGTCTCCCACCGAGGCAGGGTGACCCAAAAAGAAAGAAAATCCCCAAAAAGAAAATACTTTCATCATCATTCAACACTTTCACCACACTCATACATAATCACTGTCTTTGCAGAGGAGCTCAGATACGACAGCTGAGAATTGTCCCTCCCAGCTGTCACTATCCCAGACCCCTCCTTTAAAGTGCAGGCATTGTACTTCCCATTTCCAGGACTCAAGTCCAACTAAATCAATTAACTGGTTTCCCTGAATCCCTTCACAAAATGTTACCCTGCTCACACTCCAACAGATCATCATGTCCCAAAAACCATTCGTCTCCATTCACTCCTATTTAACATGCTCACACATGCTTGCTGGAAGTCCAAGCCCCTTGCCCACAATACCTCCTTTACCCCTTCCCTCCAACCTTTTCAAGGACGACCCCTACCCCGCCTTCCTTCCCCTACAGATTTATACGCTCTCCAAGTCATTCTACTTTGATCCATTCTCTCTAAATGACCAAACCACCTCAACAACCCCTCTTCAGCCCTCTGACAAATACTTTTAGTAACTCCACACCTTCTCCTAATTTCCACATTCCAAATTTTCTGCATAATATTTACACCACACATTGCCCTTAGACAGGACATCTCCACTGCCTCCAGCCTCCTCCTCGCAGCAGCATTTGCAACCCATGCTTCACACCCATATAAGAGTGTTGGTACCACTATACTTTTGTACATTCCCTTCTTTGCCTTCATGGATAACGTTTTTTGTCTCCACAGATACCTCAACGCACCACTCACCTTTTTTCCTTCATCAATTCTATGGTTAACCTCATCCTTCATAAGCCCATCCGCTGACACGTCAACTCCCAAATATCTGAAAACATTTACTTCTTCCATAATCCCTCTCTCCAATGTGATATCCAATTTTTCTTTATTTAAATCGTTTGATACCCTCATCACCTTACTCTTATCTATGTTCACTTTTAATTTTCTACCTTTACACACTCTCCCAAACTCGTCCACTAACCTTTGCAACTTTTCTTTAGAATCTCCCATAAACACAGTATCATCAGCAAAAAGTAACTGTGTCAACTCCCATTTTGCATTTAATTCTCCATAATTTAATCCCACCCCTCTCCCCAACACCCTAGCATTTACTTCTTTTACAACCCCATCTATAAATATATTAAACAACCATGGTGACATTACACATCCCTGTCTAAGACCTACCTTTACCGGGAAGTAATCTCCCTCTCTCTTACACACCCTAACCTGAGCCTCACTATCCTCATAAAAACTCTTTACAGCCTTCAGTAACTTACTACCTATTCCATACACATGCAACATTTGCCACATTGCTCCCCTATCCACTCTATCATATGCCTTTTCTAAATCCATAAATTATTATACGTATTATATTATTATTATTATTATATTATACAGTGGACCCCCAGTTATCTGCCATAATTCATTCCAGAAGGTCAGCCTAAAACCGAAAAGGCTGAAAACCAAAATAATATTCCCCATAAGAATTAATGTAAATCCAATTAATCCATTTCAGACACCCAAAAATATTAACAAAAATACATTTTTTAAAGATTAACTATAGTTTTACATACAGAAAACAATGAGAAATAAATATAAAGCACAAATTTTAATGATAAATGAACATTAAATACCTTTATTGAAGAATGCAGGAGGGGAGGAGTTAGGAATCCCCCTCCATAAAGGCTTCAGCTATCAAAACCCTCTCTAGGGTTACTTCCCTTTTTTGTCATTTACTGCGACAGTGCATTCATTACATACCTTAAAATATTTGTAGTCTTAATGTAGGGCGAGAGGTGAGTAGTATTTATTTGTAGAAAGTCAGTGAAGGCAGCGGTAATGTAGGTACACGTAGTATGTAGCCCCCTGGGCTACACTACACTGCCATATTATTATACCACACAGCCATATTATTACCATGTTCACTGAGTTTAATCGTTTCTAACAACTATCGTCAGATGCCATCATAAACAGAGAGAGAAGTAATGAATAATTCATGTCGAGAATTGTAAACAAACGCGTATGAAGAGCGGTGACTGCACCAGACGTAAGATTCACATTTTTCTCTAACAATGAACCAGAGAAAATGTAATGTTTACCCTGCACCCTCCTCCCTCCTTGATTCGCCGGTAATCACCACTCGATAACATATAAACATTGCATGTTTATATGCTATATGCTATGTAACGTGTTTCTTATATAATTTTGAAGAAAATATCATAGATGGATTAATAAAAATGTCTATATTAACCTAAAATAAGACAATGTGCCCAAGAGTGATTATTATTAAACATACATCGCATATAAACATTGCCTGTTTTTATATACAGTGGAACCTCCACTAACGAGTTTAATCCATTCTATGACCTTGCTAGCAACTGGATTTGCTCATTTGCAGAGTCAATTTTCCTCATTTAAATTAATTGAAATGAAATTAATCCATTCCAGTGGAATTCCAGGCACCACAAAATACTTAAATAATTTCCCTAATATTAACTCTACGGCTTATTTATCTATCACAATTCATCTAATATGACATAATAAATAATATAAATAGCATAGAAACATGATACATACACTAGAATGAATGAAATATTATTTAACTGTAACTATTACACAGCAGATCAAGCAAAGACATTACTCAGAGCCAACAATAACATAACTATCTTCAATTACAATGTTAGATCTTTGAGCAAACATTATGATGACCTCACAGCACTACTCCAATCCCTCCAGACCAATATGTCAATCATCACACTCACTGAGACCTGGCTGAAGCCTGATACTACAGATGTCTATGCCATCCCAGGTTATACAGCCATTCACAATTGTAGGACAGATCAGCGAGGGGGTGGAATAGCTATATACAGTGGTACCTCGACTTACGATATTTTTTCATTCCAGAATGCTGTTCAAGTGCCATTACCAAACGAATTTATCTCCTTAAGAAATGTTGTAAAATAGACTAGTCCTTTTAGACCCCCAAAATTACACTTACAAAAGCATTTAAAAAAATAAACTTACATAAAAGGGTGAGTTTGGGGACCATCGTAAGTCGAGGTACCACTGTATTACTCAGATCAACTTGAATGTATCAATAACTCTTGCATAAGGGATGAGCATGGAGAATATATTATAGCTAAATTTAAATCAAAAGACCTGCAAAAACCCCTCACAGTGATAAACATCTACAGATTACCACAGTCAAACATTCACCATTTTAGTGAAAAACTAGGTAACCTAATAACTGATGCACACATGAACAAAGACCATTTGCTGCTCACAGGAGACTTCAATATAAATCTCCTACATGACCAGGACCCACAAGTAACAGAATTCACAAACACTATGAGCAACTGCTTGTTACTACCAACAATATCAAAACCTACAAGAATCTCCGAGACTAGTACCTCATTACTAGACCACATCTGGACTAATACTATAGCCCCTCTAAAATCAGGCATCATCACAGACAACACCACAGACCACTATCCGACCTTTCTCATAACTAATCTTGGTAAATTGCCCCTAGATATTACAAAAGTTACCTTCAGACTACATAATGAGTCAGCTGTAAATAACTTTATAACAGCTATGATTAACATTGACTGGCATAATGAGTTACAAACATATACAGATACTAATGAATGCATCAAGAATTTCCTTAACAAAACCCACCACCTCTATAACAAACATTGCCCTAAAAAACTAAACAGATCACAGCTAAGAGACTTAACAATCCCTGGCTAACACCCAGCATCCTTAAATCCATTAACAAAAGGCACCAATATGAAAAACAATACAGAAGGGTCTAATAACCAGAGAACAATCCAAACGCTACTCATCAACCCTTACCAGCCTGATAAGGAGATCAAAAAAATTGTATTATGAGAACAGACTCCAGAACATAAAAGGTGATATGAAAAGACCTGGAAGACCCTATCTGCAATTCTAGGAAATAATAAGATAGCGAAAAACAACACCATCAAATTATCAAGAGCAGATGAACCCCTACTCTCACCTACTGAGACAGCAAACAGACTTAATGTTTTCTTCTCCACCATGGGAAAGAATCTAGCGAGTAAAATCCCAAGCTCAAACACCCGTCCAACAGACTACCTCACAAACACCTACCCTAATACGCTATTCCTACTCCTACCAACCCAATTGAAGTTCGCTCATAATCAACACCCTTAAAACAAGGCAGGAGACATAAAAAGCCTACCAACTTTTATGTACAAAAGTTTCACAGGTACTGTCACCAATTATAGCAACAATTATTCAATAAATCCATTGAAGCCTCTACCTTCCATCAATTCTCAAAATAGCTAGGGTCACCCCGATCCACAAAGGAGGTGACTAAACAGACCTGAATAATTATAGACCAATTTCTAATTTACCATTGCTTTCTAAAATCTTCGAAAATTAATTCATAGACAAATCTATTCCTACCTCGCCTCACACAATGTACTCAACCCCTGTCAATTTGGATTCAGGACAAACAAGAGCACAAACGATGCTATTACGCACATGTTGGAAAGCACATATACAGCACTTGAGAAAAAGAAGTCCCACTGGGAATCTTCATTGATCTCCGCAAAGCTTTTGATACAGTTTACCATGATTTACTGCTCACAAAATTAGCACACTATGGTATAAGGGGGCACCCACTCAACTACCTAAAATCATACCTCACCAACAGAAGCCATACGTGTACACAAATGGAGCCCAATCTTCCACACAACCAATTACAGTCGGAGTCCCAAGGAAGTGTCCTGGGGCCACTCCCATTCCTCATTTACAAATGACCACCGAATGCATCACAACTACTCAAACC
>WNWK01029719.1:0-17811 GCA_009830355.1 Cherax destructor
GCGTGTGACGTCACGATACCCGCTGATGTCAGAGGCTCAGCGCATGTGCGTAGCCACGCATAGGCGGGGACGCTCACAAGTCATAGACCAAGCTGAACGGACGTGGCTGGGATCTCTCCTCACAGACTGTAAATATACCGTTACCATCCTACAAGGAGTGTCTTTGACAACCTACTTATCTCTCCCAAGACCCACACAATAAGTGGTGCCAGCGGTGTGCCGTAATTTTTATCGATTACGCTGTTATAGAGAGATAGACGACGACAAGCAAGCAAACAGCCTTGTGCCTCCAGACGACCACGTTACCAGTTAGCTACATCCAAGCAGAGTCTACAATATCTACAGTATCTCCTGGTCAGCTAAGTGCTTCATCTGTTAATTTGTTAAAACCTACGAGGGGATGACCCGGGTTTTGCAAATTCTGAACGAGTAAGCCAGTTTGTGAGGGGAGAGTACCACATCCAGCCAGTAAGCCATCACCAGTTACGTCAGCCTAGGCTTAAGCCAGCTTCTACCTTGCTGTGCTAATTTGTTACAAGATTCCAAGCCAGCCAATCTGTGAAAATATTCTACTAAGCCAGCAAGCCACTCTGCTGTCTGAGAAGTAAGCCACGTGAGTTCAGTTCACGCATTTTTACCGCCCTTGTACTCCAGTGTATTGCTGTTCTGAGTGACAATACCATCCCTGTGGTATCCTGGGTTATTCAAGCCACCCTGGGTTAAATTACCGTGTGTTTTTATAAACGGTGTAAGCCACAGGCGCGCGGGAAGCGGTGTAGGCTCACCAAGCCCCCACTACCCCTCCACCACCCACGCTAAGGCAGGCGCCATTAACCACGTGTCTCCACCCCCACACAAAGCATTAAATGTGGATTATTTCACCCTTAACTGGGTCCTGCAAGCAATTTATTGGCTACGAACCGGGTCGAGCGTCCTGAGTGTGTTTCTTCTGAACTATTTGTGCCAACTTTATAAAGCCTAGGGTTCATAGTTCATCGGTTTATGCACATTACTTCAAGTTATCAACGAGTAGACCAGACGTAAACATCCTCCACCACCACACCACGCTTCAGTCAAGTTTTAAACCCTAGAGACAATTACTGTGTTGTTGTTTTATTTTTCAGATAATCTATAGATATGTGTGTGTGTGTGTGTAAGGAAACACTTTGAAATGTTTCTGCCCCACCGGGAATTGAACCTGGCCCCTCCGTGCGTGAAGCGAGAGCTTTACCCACTAGTGTGTGTCTGTGTATCTGCCTGCCTGCCTGCCTGCCTGTGCCTGCATCTCTCTCTCTCTCTCTCTGCCTGCCTGCCTGCCTGCCTGCCTGTGTGTCTTTCTGTCTGCTTGTCTCTGTCTCAGAGAGCAGCTCATGAACCAACAGTTATCACATGCGATGCAGTCACGTCTGATTCCTGATCAAGTGAACATGCATATTACTTGCCAGTCATGCTTATTATGCCTTATATTTACAAGCACAGTGTATAGCACTGGAATTTTTGGGTTATCTTAGGTAATTTACACTATGTATGATAACTGTACTACTTATGTGTACCTGAGAGACAGTCAGACAGAGATGGAGAGAGCCAAAGTCAGTCAGTCTCAGTAAGTCAGTCAAGTCAAGCAACCAGCCGGCCGGCCGAATACGTATTACACATTCCAGAATAGTTTGTCTTTACTTAGGGCATAGGTTATAGGACATTCTGGGAGGATGACACTACCAGTGGTATCAGAAATGAAAGGATGTTGCACAAATGTTGTGCATGGGTTATTATTGAGGTTTTTTATATTTCATCGATCACTTGTGGCCACATACATCTCAGCCACTAAACTTTGGATCAACATCATTTTCCTCTTAAAAGGGGTGTTAATATGACATGACATCAGTGAATCCCTGGTGTTTGCCACGCTATTTGCTCTAGCTGGCGTTCAATTGAACTGGTGCTCCCACAAGGTACTAAGTGGTCCCAGATTTTTTTAATACTGCACACACCGAGTGTTAAGACCCATTCTATACTGACCAGGCATCTCAGGCCAATCGTGCCAAATTTGGAGGCAGGAAAAATAAAATGTTGATCTACGTTTGGAGCGCTAGCGGTACTAACGTAGATCTATGTTTGGACACTTAAGGGGTTAAAACATGGAGGGGAAGAGAAGTGAGAAGAGCCTCCAACTAATTGCCATGAGTCACAATGAGACCCTTCCCAGAGGAAATGATGAACATTAAAATCAGCTAATAGGAGAGGTGGAGGAAGGTAAGAAACCAGAAATACAACATAGGAATAGATAATGGTCGAGAAAAAGAAAGATACAAAAGGCAGACTGTATACTACTTGTTCAAGTAGATACAGGCTGCATTGTAATGCAGCAAATTATGAACAAAGATTCGAGAATGTGGTATCCAGGTGAGCACAATGAATGCACTTTCATTAAAAGTCCCATCAAGGAAAGCATCCGGTGAATGCAAAAAGATATAGCCCAAAACGTGACGGATAACAGCGGAGTACAACACCTGAAGCTAGCCACAAATATTCCACTGTAAGCAAATCATGATTTGCAAACAGAAATACACTAGTAGCATAAAGCAGGTGTCTACGGACCAGTAAGGTTAGTCAAGTCTATATGTGAAGGTAGTGGGAAATTAGTAAGGAGTGAAGGACTGGAATGCTGTGAAGAAAGGAGTTGTGTAGAGGGTTGAGTAAGGTGTGAAGGAGTAGTGATGAGAGGTGGATCGGTGTCCATCATTGGTTTTGTCTCCTCGATAAATGCAGAGATGGTTTCAATTGTTTCAGATGACAGGGAGGATGCAGGCAGGATGGTGTCACAGGGAGAAGATGCCGGTTGAGTAAAGACTGGAGAGAGAATGGAAGTTACCAAAAGGAGGGAAGAAATGAGAGGTTAGAAGTATCTTGGGAAGAAACAGAGGGGGACAGGAGAGGAGGAAACCTGAGTGGCAACAGGAGAGGAAGAAACCTGGATGGGGTTAGGAAAGGAAGTAATTGTAAAAATGGGTGGATGAACTTCTACACCAGTAATAGATACAATAAGAGGTCGAAAATGCTCAGGAATGATTTGTGATTAAGGGGTTAAAGGAGATCTGTATTTTGAAGTTTTAGACCTGCAATATTTTGCCATATGGCCAATGCCCCAGAAATTTCTACATTGTTGTGGTGTAGGGATCAATTCCCAGATTTGTAAGTAGTGTCTTGCAAGATAAACAGAGGAAGGAAGTTCATGGCAATCAAAAGTCAACTGAGCTATATTACAGGAGAAACCTCTCCACCTATGGGGAGATACTAGTACATAAGTGGCAACTTTAAGAATTGGGAGGTCTTGGAGCTCAAGTTGCACTATAATGTCAGCATCACATATCAGGAAGTCACGTTGAATGATGGTATGTGGAAGAACTATGATTCTACTGCAGGAATTTAGAGAAATGTGTTTATGAATGGTGACAGAAATATTGTCAAAGGTGGTAAGAATGTAAGGATTGTGAGCCTGTCAACATTTTGCACCATGACGATGTGTACACCACTCTTAAAAACCTGAAATGAAATATTTTATCCAACATGACGTAGAAGTGCCTTGCTGATGCAATGATCTGAAAGATAGTCAGTGGGAGATGTCGGTTGTAGAGTGAAGAATTTAGTCAATTGCGTACCTTGCAATGTAGAGTGCAGGGCAAGCAAGTGTTGTGCCAGTCGTATTTGGGAAGAGTGAGAGGTAACTGGGATTGTGTCATCCGTTAATGGTCGTGGTCGTTTAGTTGGGGGACCAGAGATGGTCTGTCCTGAGATGAGTGGGCGATCTGAAAATCGTCGCACAGTAGAGGGAAAAGCCAGAAGCATGGTTACACGCATAGAGGTTGGACTTATCAAAAGGATCAGGCAGAACCTCTGTACCAGAGGTGGCAACGAAATGTTACCTGAAGAAGGTACAGGGTTGTTAAGAGAGGTCCAAAGAATGGTCTAATGAAGAGGCAGGGTCTTGAGGTGCTGCTGCAGGAGGAAGGAGTCTGGGAGGATGAAGTTCATGGACATGTCTCCATGGTAAGGCTTTTTTTTTTTTAAATAAGGGTGGGGGGTGAGTACATGGAGCAGTAGCTCCTAGGAGGTATGAAAGGGATCACACATTCCCTTTGGCACCAAGAGGGCTGCAGTAGTGCAGATGTGGCATGGAACCCATGCCCTACTCTATCCTTCACGCCAGTAAACTGGCAATTCAGGATAGCAACCTTGGTGGACAAGAGGGGGCAGTTGGAAGCCTGCCACAAAGCAAACCTCCTTCACCTATTATCTCCTGGAACTGACAGGCAGCCTCCAAAGATACACCTGTCACCCAAAGGACACTGAAAGCTGTCCTCTGGGACACCAGAAGGTGGACTGGAACATCCCCAGATGTTCCAGATTTCACAACAAACATTACCACCAAGGGCCTCAACAGAATGGGTTGGACAACGACTCCCTTTCTCTAACCTAGGAGCTAGAATTTCAGAGGAAAGGACCCCAAAACCCAAAAATCAGGAAAAGGAGAGGGGAGGGATGGATGGGGCACAGAAAGGAGGAGAGGGTAGTTAGGTTCTGTTGGAGGAAGAAGACTGGAAGGTCAAATTCCTCAGACCAAAAGCCTCTTCAACACAGCAAGAAGCCTCCCTTGAAGAGGTGGCCACTAATAAAAGTTGTCATGTTCATGACACTGCCAAGCAGAGTCATTAAAGCTTAATTCTTGGGTAGTTTTAAAAATAAGTTTGATAAATATAAGAGAAGGGATACATTTGAGAAGGATCTGTTTAGGATGGATCAAACATAAGAAAGAAGGAACACTGCAGCAGGCCTGTTGGCCCATACTAGGCAGGTCCTTCACAATCCATCCCACTAACAGAATATTTGCCCAACCCAATTTTCAATTCTACTCAAGCAATAAGCTTTGATAATTCCAATAACTCATGCGAGTTTCCCACTTAAATCCAACCCCTCTCACTCGTGTATTTATCCAACTTAAATTTGAAACTACCCAAGGTTTTAGCCTCTAACCCCACTAGGCAGACTGTTCCACTCATCAACTACCCTATTTCCAAACCAATACTTTCCTATATCCTTTCTAAATTTTTTATTAACACATCGGCCGATTCCCACCAAGGCAGGGTGGCCCGAAAAAGAAAAACTTTCATCATCATTCACTCCATCACTGTCTTGCCAGAGGGGTGCTTTACACTACAGTTATAAAACTGCAACATTAACACCCCTCCTTCAGAGTGCAGACACTGTACTTCCCATCTCCAGGACTCAAGTCCGGCCTGCCAGTTTCCCTGAATCCCTTCATAAATGTTACTTTGCTCACACTCCAACAGCACATCAAAATCATTTGTCTCCATTCACTCCTATCAAATATGCTCACGCATGCCTGCTGGAAATCCAAGCCCCTCGCACACAAAACCTCTTTTACCCCCTCCCTCCAACCTTTCCTAGGCCGACCCTTACCCCGCCTTCCCTCCACTACAGATTTATACACTCGAAGTCATTCTGTTTCGTTCCATTCTCTCTACATGTCCGAACCACCTCAACAACCCCTCCTCAGCCCTCTGAATAATAGTTTTGGTAATCCCACACCTCCTCCTAATTTCCAAACTCCGAATTCTCTGCATTATATTCACACCACACACTGACCTCAGACATGACATCTCCACTGCTTCCACCCTTCTTCTCGTTGCAATATTCATCACCCATGCTTCACACCCATATAAGTGTTGGTATAACTATACTCTCATACATTCCC
This sequence comes from Cherax destructor, assembly GCA_009830355.1. Taxonomy (NCBI): domain Eukaryota; kingdom Metazoa; phylum Arthropoda; class Malacostraca; order Decapoda; family Parastacidae; genus Cherax; species Cherax destructor. Next base: position 5,774 of record WNWK01029719.1, read on the forward strand.
CTCTTTACTTCCATGGACAAAGTTCTTTGTCTCCACAGACTCCAAAGTGCACCACTCACCCTTTTCCCCCTCATCAATTCTATGATTCACCTCATCTTTCATAGACCCATCTGCTGACATGTCCACTCCCAAACATCTGAATACATTCACCTCCTCCATACTCTCTCCCTCCAATCTGATATCCAATCTTTCGTAACCTAATCTTTTTGTTATCCTCATCACCTTACTATTTCCTATATTCACTTTCAATTTTCTTTTTACATACCCTACCAAATTCATCCACCAACATCTGCAACTTCTCTTCAGAATCTCCCAAAAGCACAGTGTCATCAGCAAAAAGCAACTGTGATAACTCCCACTTTGTATTTGATTCTTTATCTTTTAACCCCACACCTCTTGCCAAGACCCTCGCATTCACTTCTCTTACAACCCCATCTATAAATACAGTGGTACCTCGAGTTACGATGGTCCCCAAAATCGCCCTTTTATGTAAGTTTATTTTTTTAAATGCTTTTGTAAGTATATTTTTGGGGGTGTAAAAGGACTAGTCTATTTTACATTATTCCTTATGGGGATAAATTCGTTTGGTAATGGCACTTGAACAGCATTCTCGAACGAAAAAATATCGTAACTCGAGGTACCACTGTATATTGAACAACCACGGTGACATCACACATCCTTGTCTAAGGCCTACTTTTACTGGGAAATAATCTCCCTCTCTCCTACACACTCTAACCTGAGCCTCAATATCCTCATAAAAGCTCTTCACTGCTTTCAGTAACCTACCTCCTATTCCATACACCTGCAACATCTGCCACATTGCCCCCCTATCCACCCTATCATACGCCTTTTCCAAATCCATAAATGCCACGAAAACCTCTTTACCCTTATCTAAATACTGTTCACCTATATGTTTCACTGTAAACACTTGGTCTACACACCCCCTACCTTTCCTAAAGCCCCCTTGTTCATTTGCTATCCTGCTCTGTCTTACTCTTAATTCTTTCAATAATAACTCTACCATACACTTTACCTGGTATACTCAACAGACTTATTCCTCTATAATTTTTGCACTCTCTTTTGTCCCCTTTGCCTTTATACAAAGGAACAATACACGCTCTCTGCCAGTCCCTAGGTACCTTACCCTCTTCCATACATTTATTAAATAATAGCACCAACCACTCCAAAACTATACATGTATCCCCGCCTGCTTTTAACATTTCTATATTTATCCCATCAATCCCAGCTGCCTTACCCCCCATTCATTCTACCCACTGCCTCACGAACTTCTCCCACACTCACAACTGGCTCTTCCACACTCCTACAAGATGTTATTCCTCCTTGCCCTATACACGAAATCACAGCTTCCGTCTTCATCAACATTTAACAACTCAAAATATTCCCCTCCATCTTCCCGATACCTCTAACTCTCCATTTAATAACTCCTCTCCTATTTTTAACTGTCAAATCCATTTGTTCCCTAGGCTTCCTCAACTTATTAATCTCACTCCAAAACTTTTTTTTTCAAAAGAAGCGCTAAACCACAAGGGTCATACAGCGCAGCAGGGCAGGGCAGGATGCAGGGAGAATGGGTAGTAAGAGGGAGAGGGATGATTAGTAGGTTATGGAGTGCAGTGGGGCAGTGGATAGTGCAGGGATAGAGGGTAGCAAGAGATTGAGGTAGAAGGTACTGAGGGGAGTGCTAGAGGCATAATCTTCAGAGTTTGTGTAGTAAGTCAGTTGCTGTCAAAAAGTCAATGAGAGTCAGGATTAAAGGAGGGCCCATCAGCAAGAAGGGAAGGTAAAGAAAGGGCGGCAGAGCGAAGACGACGTTGGAGGTAAATTGTGTGTGCTCGTTGATAGTGGGGGCAGTCTAACAGAATATGGCGAACAGATACTGGAACCTGACAATGCTCACAGAGAGGGACAGGGAGCCTCTCCATGAGATACCCGTTAGTAAGACGAGTGTGGCCGATGCAAAGATGGAAGAGTGTAGTCTCCCAACCTCGACATTGGTGACAAGGCCAGAAACCTATACTCGGTTTAATAGAATGAAGTTTGTTATGTAGCAGGTCAGACCAACGGGTGGGTAGCAATGACAGCAAAATAGTCCGTGAATGGAACACCTCTATATGAAACTGGAAGGTCATGTACTGCTGACCGCGCATCAGTGTGCCTGTTCATTGCCCTGTACGTCAACATGACCAGTGACTCGACAAAAAACAATATCTGTGTTTGCTAGAGATACGGCGTAACCAAAGTTGGATACGAAGAACTAGGGGGTGAGGTGTATCAAATTTTCAGATAGCCTGTAAAGACAGGCTATCTTTCTTCATACAGAAGATTTCTAATGCAGTGATCCTCCATTTGTTTTCATTCATTACAGCCTGCCTACTGCTGGCTACAAAATTACACGATACCCATCTATTAGTGGTTAAGTAAGGCTCGGGAGTGGGGGGTTCTAACCTGCAAACAAGCACAAACACAAGAAGGCAAGTACAGTGGACCCCCGCCTAACGAGCAAAATTCATTCCAGAAGCCTACTCAAGTGCCATTACCGAACGAATTTACTTAAGAAATAATGTTACGTAGGTTAGTCTATTTCAGACCCCCAAAAATACACTTGCACAAGCACTTACAATATTATACTTACATAATTGTACGATTTCCAGGGTGCTCGTTAGGCGGGGGTCCACTGTATATATATACACGTGTAATTCAACACTTGCATACATTGCATACTGTATGTGCCTTAGCAAAACAAGAAAACTTTCATTAGAAAGCTTTGTCTACTTCATGAGGTGTAGCATACTGTAGTACTTTAGATACAGCCACATTGTGTGCTTGAAAATGCATCTCATCCAAGAAATATAAACACTTTATTTAGTACCACGGAATCTTAAGTTTGTTAAGTTGGATGGTCTTGCTGAAAGAATCATTCTTGTACCTTCAAAGGAAATAATTTGCAGATGCACCAAATGCAACAGTTCACTTTGGTTTTTGGGCAATGAAAAGTGATAGCTTCTCAAATTTTAAGGCTATAAATACATTAGAGAATTCTTTTTTCTATACTTTTTGTTCCTGCGCTGATCCTTCAACCTGATCCATTTCATCCTCTTCTCTAACATACCTGCAGAAAAAAAAAAAAGGTGAACTACTACTGTTTAAAAAAAAGTGCACAACAAAATTTAGCATAAAGCACCAGTGATTTTGCCCAATTTGAGTTATTTTCAACCAATTTCACTGCTTAATTTGACCAAATTTTTAGCTATTTCACTAGTCTGCATATTATTCTATCAATCGAGCACAAGAAATCACCCATTCATCTATCAGAACTACCCTGTAAAGTGCAGAGGTTGATAAATCAGCCAATTTTACACAAAATTTCAAACTAAAAACAAAAAATAAACACTGTAGACATTCCAGGCACTAAAGCAACATTTCCTCTGTTCATTACTCACATGTTCAGGTCTCTCCTATATTACAGTTGCCATCCATTTATAACTCATCACACAAAAATGAAGATTTACCTTATTTCTGATTTTGTAAAAACTTGTGAAACAGAATAAGGGGTGGAGAAACCTTACCTATCTTTGGGAAAATCCTCAAGAATCTAATATTTCTGCTACTCCGAGTCGTATTTCAAGGTACAGTACTTACAGTCTTGAAACCAACCAAAATCGGCTGCATTTCAGTAGTACGTCTTTCATTATATCAAATGATACCAAGAAACCACCAATAAAACCATCCTAGAAAACACCTCAAAGTTGCTATTTTAAACCAAACACAAGGTGAAGGAAATATCATTCACCATGTGGGGGCAGGATTGCTTTTATACTACCTGGAGTCTACCTGGAGAGAATTCCAGGGGTCAACGCCCCCGCGGCCCGGTCTGTGACCAGGCCTCCTGTTGGACCAGAGCCTGATCAACCAGGCTGTTACTGCTGGCCGCACGCAGTCCAACGTACGAACCACAGCCTGGCTGGTCAGATACCGACTTTAGGTGCCTGTCCAGTGCCTGCTTGAAGACAGCCAGGGGTTTGTTGGTAATCCCCCTGATGTATGCTGGGAGGCAGTTGAACAATCTTGGGCCCCTGACACTTATGCACACTTATTGCACAGACTCGATTCTTTCATGTCTAGGCCAAAATTTACCACGCACAGTTTATCTGGGGGAGCAGAGCTCAAAATGTAGATCTACATAACTGACCATGGAGTCAAAACGTACAGATATGCAAGAGTGAAAGGGTTAAGAAAAGAAGACACTACCCCTAGGCAAACTGCCCAAACCTTGCCTGTGTTAAAATGATCCGAATTAACCAAATACTACGAGGAATCGTCAAAACCTTTGTCGATATTAAAATGTCTTAGCTCAACAAATCCCTTATGCTCTTACCTAAACTACATTATTATATTCAAGAATGGAGACTACACACAGGAAGTAAACACCAGAAAAAATTTAAGATGTACTAACAAACCTTAGTTTTGAATTAAGTCATTTCTTAAACAAAGGTTAAGTTTAGAACTACAGGAATGATAATTTTAAAACCAGTATGAACATCTGATTCTGTGGACACATTCTAGATAATTAATTATTTTTATAAATGATAGTAGGTAGCAACTCCGCAAATACAATCCAGAACCGAAAAAGAGTAATTCTCCCAGAGCAATAAATCGACGAAACGGGAATTACCAGTCATTCTAAGCCACACAGGCAAGGTCACTGCTACATTTTAACCCTTAAGGTGCTGACAACATAAATTCACATGGCAAGAAGTGCCAATGATGCAAATTCATGTCATATGCCTTCAGTCTTAAAATTTGACACAAGAGCCATACATAATAAGGAATGGGTGTGCACTGAGAAAAAATCCCAGCTTACCAAATGTATTGTGGAAACCTGTTGCTGTATCATTTAATTGCCCCCCCCCCCTCCCAAAAAAAAAAAATGACTGACACTTAAGGTTAGTGGCTAATAGTGACACTAGAACAGGTCATACAAGTGATGAAAACACATGACTCCAGAACATCCACCTCTGGGGCCAATGTCCATAAAGATTATAGTTCTACTCAATACGAGTGAAAACAAAGAAAAAATCCATAAATTGAAGAAAAAAATTAAAAATCACTTTACACAATTATGCATGGAGTGGCAGGACCCAATGTTGCCATATCAAGTGCCAAAAATGGTAACTTTGCAGCTGCGTAATTACACAAGTATTGCTTGTATTTCATTACCACCAGAAAAATAACAGCTACAATTTCAGATTTTTTTCAGAATTTAGTGGATCCTATGGTAAGTTTTTATTTTTTGCCCTGCTGCACTTTAAAGGGTAAAAATACACCTATTCAGTAAATACTGTTTCACTCTAGCTAATGTCCATCTTGGGTTCAATGCCCATTTGCTGTTATTTATTAGACAGAGCCTAATGGTTTACAGTATTAAATTACTCTGAATTCTTTAGGAACTGTTGCAACAGATAAGAATTCTGGGATCCATTTGGTTTTAAACTGTTAACTAGTTTGATAAAATGGGACTGATCTTTGATGTTTTTTTTTTATCAGATAGTCTTAAAATTACAAACATCTGATTTTATTTCATGGTTAAAATAGGAATACTATTCATTTCTAGTATCAATATATTGTCCCAAGTTAGTTGTATATGAAACTGCTTTTTCCAGAAGTTTAGTTCTAAGTGAACAAGGGCAACAGGTCTGAGATTTGCCCATACATCTAAACTCACCCAGGATTTACATCTGGGATTTCTAGAATTAGTAGTCAAATACTCTACCACTGAGGCAAACCTTGTGCAGTCTAGATACAGACTAATACGTACCACCTTTCTCTACATAAACCAATTAGCTAAAAGTTTTTAAAAAAAAAACTATTTACCTGGATGTTTTTAGAATCCGCCAAACCTTGAGTCTTGCAGCATAGAGAGCACAAAGAACTGCATGAAGGAGAGGTACAAGGCCTAAAATCACACTTGTCATTATTCCAATTGTATGTCCAGGATGTGTCCAGTCTATCACCGGGTACAGAGCAGAGCGGCCTTTCTCATCCTAAGAAAGATGTAAAAACTCTTCATGAGGTTTATTAAAAGACTAACAAACAAACCAGTCACACAAGTGCTATCAGTATTGTTATCTATGGGTGCATTTCAAAAAGCAATAAAACTTTAAAGATCAACAACAATTAGATATTAAGTCTGCTTCTGAAGAATAATTACATGATATATATATACAATACCTTTTATAACTTAAATAAACACACATTTCATGCATAAATATCAAATATAGGCTCAGGGTCAAATGAAAAAGTTGTATAAATTTGTAACAAGGATATAAAAGGTATATACTACAGTTCATTTTGCAGAATTCTTTAAGAGAAAAAATATATAATATATACGTAATATAAATATATTAAATATATATAAATATATTCTCCATGGGGAAGTGGAACAGAATTCCTAAAACGTCGAAATTTGCAATAAAATACCATTTTAGCATATTTTTGTGAGGTTTTAATGTTTCATGTATTTTTTCAAAAATGAAATATTCTATAATAATATTGATTTTTATAGATTTTTAAAGGGATTTTTTAAAAAAATCCCTTTAAAAATCCCTCCGTAAGCCATGCGTGTCGTAAGAGGCAACTAAAATGCCGGGAGCAAGGGGCTAGTAACCCCTTCTCCTGTATATACAGTGGTACCTCGAGTTACGATGGTCCCCAAAATCGCCCTTTTATGTAAGTTTATTTTTTTAAATGCTTTTGTAGGTATATTTTTGGGGGTGTAAAAGGACTAGTCTATTTTACATTATTCCTTATGGGGATAAATTCGTTTGGTAATGGCACTTGAACAGCATTCTCGAACGAAAAAAATATCGTAACTCGAGGTACCACTGTATTACTAAATGTAAAAGGAGAAACTTTCGTTTTTCCTTTTGGGCCACCCCGCTTTGGTGGGAAACGGTTGACGTGTTGAAAGGAAGAAAGATATATATTCTCCATGGGGAAGTAGAACAGAATTCTTCCTCCGTAAGCCATGCGTGTCGTAAGAGGCGACTAAAATGCCAGGAGCAAGGGGCTAGTAACCCCTTCTCCTGTATATATTACTAAATGTAAAAGGAGAAACTTTCGTTTTTCCTTTTGGGCCACCCTGCTTCGGTGCGAAACGGCCGACGTGTTGAAAGAAAGAAGATATAAATACAGTGGACCCCTGGTTTTCGTGATTTTTTTTTCTTCCAGAATGCTGTTCAAATGCATTACCAAACGAATTTATTCCCATAAGGAATACAGTAATGGGAAGTAGACTAGACTTTTTAGACCCCCAAAAATACACTTACAAAAAGCATTTAAAAAAATACACTTACATAAAAGGGAGAGTATGGAGCAGGTCGAACACCGGGGGTCCACTGTATATATAAATAGTGGTAGTAGGTTGGTAGACAGCAACCACCCAGGGAGGTACTACAGTCCTGCCAAGTGAGTGTAAAACGAAAGCCTGTACGTATTTGTTTTACATGATGGTAGGATTGCTGGTGTCTTTTTTTTCTGTCTCACAAACATGCAAGATTTCAGGTCTGTCTTGCTACTTCTACTTACACTTAGGTCACACTACACATACATGTACACGTTTATGTATACACACTCATCTGAGTTTTCTTTGATTTTACCTTAATAGTTCTTGTTCTTATTGCTTTTTCTTTCATATCCATGGGGAAGTGGAAAAAGAATCTTTCCCCCGTAAGCCATGCGTGTTGTAAAAGTCAATTAAAATGCCGGAAACAATGGGCTAATAACCCCTTTTCCTATATAGACTTACTAAAAAGAAAAAGAAGAAAACCGTCAAAGTGGGATGTTTGAATGTGCGTGGATGTTGTGCGAATCATAAGAGAGATGATTGTAAATGTTATGAATGAAAAGAAGCTGGATGTCCTGGTTTTAAGTGAGACAAAGATGAAGGGGTAAGGAGAGTTTCAGTGGGGAGAAATAAATGGGATTAGGTCAGGGGTTTCAAATAGTTAGAGCTAAAGAAGGAGTGGTAATAATATTGAATAATCAGTTATGGCAAGTAAAAAGGGATTATAAATGTATAAATTCAAGGATTATGTGGAGTAAAATAAAGGTCGGATGTGAAAAGTGGGTTATAGTAAGTGTTTATGCACCTGGAGAAGAGAGAAGTGTAGAGGAGAGAGGGAGATTTTGGGAAATGTTGAGTGAGTGCATGGGGAGTTTTGAACCAAGTGAGAGAGTATTTGTGGTTGGGGATCTTAATGCTAAAGTGGGTAAAAATGTTGTGGAGGGAGTAGTAGGTAAATTTGGGGTACCAGGGGAAAATGTAAATGGGGAACCGTTAATTGAGCTATGTGTAGAAAGAGGTTTGGTAATGAGTAATACATATTTTATGAAAAAGAGGATAAGTATACAGTGGACCCCGCCTAACGAGCAAAATTCATTCCACAAGCCTGCTTAAGTGCCATTACCGAACGAATTTACTTCCTTAAGAAATAATGTCACGTAGGTTAGTCTATTTCAGACCCCCAAAAATAAACTTGCACAAGCACTTACAATATTATACTTACATAATTGTACGATTTCCGGGTTGCTCGTTAGGCGGGGGTCCACTGTACAAGTTATGATATACAGTAGGACGTCATTTAGCACGATAGATACGTTCCTGAAAAAGTCGTGTTAGATAATTTCGTCTTAAATGATTAACAGAACTTATGGGAAAAATAGGGTTACGTGTTTGAGAGTCCCCAAAAAGCCAAACAAGTTTTTTTAGACCAACATATCTTGCAAAAATTGAAGGCGAATATGTAATTTTAGTTCATTGTCATGATCTATTACTGCTTAAGACTACAAATGCAATAGAAATAATTGTATTTCTTACCTTAAATTGTGGGTAATGATGTTTGTGGATGGTAGTGAAGAGTGGATATGGATGGTGTGGCCCTACTGAGCTGAGGTGGATATGTAATTGTAGTGCATTGTCATGATCTATTACTGCTTAAGACTACAAATGCAATAGAAATAATAGTATTTCTTACCTTAAATTGTGGGTAATGATGTTTGTGGATGGTAGTGAAGAGTGGATATGGATGGTGTGGCCCTACTGGGCTGAGGTGGATGCTTGTTGGTTGTCGGTAGAAGTGGATGGTAGAGGTTCTGGTGCTGAAGTCGATGGTTGTATTGCAGTGTGCATAAATTCTGTAATGGATCTCTGGGCTTTTTATTCTGCATTACATTATACAGCTGACGGTAAGGCATCATCAGCTGGTCTAGACCCCGTTTCAAAGCACTGCTTCTAGCTTTGTCAGGGTCCTCTTCAGTGAAAAAGTCTGCTAGTTTAGCAGCAACATGGAACTGCTCACGTAACTGCTGCAATGTTAACTCTTTTTCTTCAGGTTCTTCTTCATCTTCTTCTGTTATCTCCCTCCCTTGCATCTGTGCATCGAACTCTGCCAACATTTCCTCTGGACTCCTGTCTTCATCATCATCATCTTCTAAGAGTTCATTCACATCATCTTCATTCATATCTTCAAAACCATCACCTGGTAATCTCCTTGCCAGCTGAACAATTTCCTGAACCTGACTCTCAAGCAAGGGAAAACCAGTGAAAATTAACTACAGAAGGCCATAACTTTCCCCAGCCTGCATTTAATGTTGATTGGGGCACTTCATTCCATGCACTTCTAGCATAGCTGATGGCATCTGCAATGTTAAATTTACTCCAAAAGCTTGGTACTGCCAGATTGGAGTCAGAGTCCATTGATGCAACTAGTTTTTTATAATTTTTTTGTGTAGTTACACTTGAATGTCTGAATAACTCCCGGTCCAGTGGTTGTATCAGAGATGTTGTATTTGGAGGTAAAAATACAACTTTTATATGTGGTGTCACATCCAGCAAAGCTTGTGGATGAGTACGGGAATTATCAAGAATGAAGAGAGCCTTGAATGCAAGGTTCTTGGTGTGCAGGTAAAACTTGACTTCAGGAATAAAGTGATGCTTAAACCAGTCAATAAATATTTCCTCTGTCATCCATGCTGACTGGTTTGACTTCCAAATTACTGGTAAGGTGTTTTTATCCACACCTCTCAAAACACGAGGAGTCTTAGAGCGGTAAATAACCATGGGCTTACACTTGAAATCACCTGATGCATTACCGCAAAGGAGCAAGGTGAAGCGATCCTTTGCTGCCTTGAAGCCCGATGCACTTTTCTCTTCCTGACTGATAAAAGTTCGTGTTGGCATTTTCTTCCAAAAAACACCTGTCTCGTCAGCATTAAAAACTTGCTGTGGCTCATAGCCACCCTCTTGTCACTTGCTGGAACACTTGTATGCTTACTGGGTGCCATGATTTCTTGGTATATTTATCAAAATGCAATGAAAATCAGGAAATGAATGTAAATAAACACAGCGAGCTTCCCGATACTTATCGTCCTGCACGTGTACGAACCAAACTGAACGCTGGGAGGGATGCGTGGGTGGGTGAGGGTGGCGGGGGATGGCACAAGGACTCCCCCACTGACTCAATGGTTTAACCCACCGCGGGCGACCGCGCGCTAAAAATTTTTCCCCTCCTGCTGAACCGTGTAATATCTTTACGTCGTGTAAGATGATAATGTGTCGCAAAACTTAAATCGTGCAATACCGGTAACGTGTAACATAATCTCGTGCTAAATGACGTCCTACTGTAGCACATAATGAAAGTAGTTCGTTAGATTATGTATTGGTGGATAAAAGGTTGATGGGTAGGCTTCAGGATGTACATGTTTATAGTTAGGGTGAGATATAAGCAACTATTGGCAGAAAGGTGGGCTAGTGCAAGTATGAGTAGTGGGGGGGTTGAAGAGAGTTGGGATAGTTTTAAAAATGCCGTATTAGAAAGTGGGGCAGAAGTTTGTGGCTATAGGAGGGTGGATGCAGGAGGAAAGAGGAGTGAGTGGTGGAATGATTAAGTAAAAAGTGTGATAAAAGAGAAAAAGGTAGCTTATGAGAGGTTTTTACAAAACAGAAGTGTTAATAGAAGAGCAGAGTATATGGAGAGTAAAAGAAAACTGAAGAGAGTGGTGAGAGAGTGCAAAAGGAGAGCAGATGAAAGAGTGGGAGAGGCTCTGTCAAGAAATTTTGCTGAAAACAAGAAAAATTTTTGGAGTGAGATAAACAAGTTAAGAAAGCCTAGGGAACAAATGGATTTGTCAGTTAAAAACAGTAGGGGAGTTAGTAGATGGGGAGCTGGAGGTATTGGGTAGATGGCAGGAATATTTTGAGGAACTTTTAAATATCAATGAAAAAAGGGAGGCAGTAATTTCAAGCACTGGCCAGGTAGGTATAACATCGTTTAGGAGTGAAGAGCAGGATGTGAGTGTGGGGGGAGATGCGTGAGGCATTACGTAGAATGAAAAGGGGGTAAAGCAGCTGGAATTGACGGGATCATGACAGAAATCTTAAGTGGTTCGAGTGGTTGGTATTTTTGTTTAATAAATGTATGAAAGAGGGGAAGGTACCTAGGGATTGGCAGAGAGCATGTATAGTTCCTTTATATAAAGTGAAGGGGGATGAAAGAGATTGTAAGAATTATAGGGGAATAAGTTTACCGAGTCTCCATGGGAAAGTGGAACAGAATTCTTCCTCCGTAAGCCATGCATGTCGTAAGAGGCGACTAAAATGCCGGGAGCAAGGGGCTAGTAACCCCTTCTCCTGTATATATTACTAAATGTAAAAGAAGAAACTTTCGTTTTTCCTTTTGGGCCACCCTGCCTCGGTGGGAAACGGCCGACGTGTTGAAAGAAAGAAGTTTACCGAGTATACCAGGTAAAGTGTATGGCAGGGTTATTATTGAAAGAATTAGATGTAAGACAGAGAGTAGGATTGCAGATGAGCAAGGAGGCTTTAGAGTGGGTAGGAGAGAGGAAGATTACTTCCGGGGAAAAGTAGGTCTTAGACAGGGATGTGTAATGTCACCATGGTTGTTTAATATATTTATAATAAATATATATATATATATATATATATATATATATATATATAT
>WNWK01029720.1:0-24128 GCA_009830355.1 Cherax destructor
TTTTCAATAATTTCAAAACCAGCTAGAGGCCACACAAACTGGGGGGAATTCATCTGAAAAAGTTTGTGGTCCAGTGGTGGCCCATGTTAACCTGCCTGTGATGTATAGTAATATCTAGTTATAGAATCTTGAAGAAAGGCATTTTAACGGGGCTATTATTTTTAAATTTTTAAAAGACATGGGCCGTTCCCCACAAGGCAGGGTCCCGAAAAAAAAACCCCCATCACCACTCACTCCATCACTGCCCCCAGAGTGCCCCACAGGGGTATTTTTTTTTTAAAACATTTCACCTACACATTTTTCAGTCATATAAAAAACATCAGTAAAAATTTAAAAATAAGTGATGTTTTCTGAAAACTTATGTGTATGAAACATTTCATCAATAAAGATAAACAACTGTTGCATATTGTTTAATCAACTTGTCATACACCTACCATCAGATTCGGCCTCAACACGAACCTGCTTATGACCATACGTTTACAGCTTAGCTTATTTTGCATTTTTCTTTTGGTAGAATGTTTTGTATGTTTTGTATACGAATGTTTTTTTTAAAAATAAACAACTGTTTGTGTTGTTGGTTTTGCATCCATTTAAACACGACTTGATAAACCCAAGCTTCGTGTTGTTTTGGGGTCTATTTTATACCATTTTCAACACAGCCCCTCACTTAACGCTACTTGTTAACGACCGCCAGATTTATGATGGGCTTTTGAGTTTACCGGGAGGGGTTCCGGGGGTAAATCCCTGTGGCCCACGGGACCAGGCCTCTTTTGGGATCATGACAACCAGGTTTTCCCCGATGCATACCTAAAATGTACATACTATATTGGGGTTTTCCTCATTCTGTTTATTCAGTATACAGCACATACTGTATAAACATTTAAAAATATATTTAAAAATGTTACAAATGGTGCAAGGTGACATTAAAACAATATCTAAAGATGGTTGACACAAACCCTCTACCAGTATAGATGCCCCCGCTTTAACACCAGTTCGTTTACCACCCACTCTTTGGAACGGAACTCCATCAAAAGAGGAGAGACTGTATTTGAATCTTATTAGAGCCTCTTAGTTGTTCCCTGGCTTGGAGTTTAAGGTTTTTTCCCGGGGGGTTTAAGCCCCACCTGTTCTGTTTTTATCCAAATTGCAAAGTCACAATGTTGGGGCTTGACAGTAATTCAGGATGAAAACCATCCGTTTAGACCCAATGTGTTTTTTGGGACTTTGTGTATTTTGGGGAAAGGGGTGTCGGCCTGGTTGAGACTATTTCCAAAAAACAGCACAAAGTTTGTGCAGGGGTACCTGGGGTCTCCTGAAGGTTATTCCGTGGGTCAGCACCCTGAACAGTCCATGACCAGGGCCCCCCGGAAATCAGGGGCCCGATCCCCTCATAATATCATTTAATTTTAAGTTCGACTGTCGGGCGGAGTACAAATCAGTAGTGTCTGAATCACAATTTGCGATGGAGGATCAATCCTCCACTGCACCCTCCCAAAAGTTGAATAATAACCAGACAAGCCTGGGATGGCCAGCCCAGGAGTAAAAACTCTCACAACTCATCAAAGGTATTCAAAGGAATATCAAAAAATATATCAAAGGTATATCAAAGGGCTTAACATTTTTTTTAACACACTGCCGTCTCCCCCCCCAACATAGGTGAGAAACCACATTCACTGTCATTCATTCAATCCTCGTTTTGTCAAACACACTGATACCACAGTTCACCCATCCATCAGGTGCTGGCACGTTCCCCCCACCTCCCGGACTCAAAAAAACCAGAGATCAAATAAAAGAACTTATCTGTACACACCGTTTAGAATTCAGTGCATTAACATAGCTGGGTTGGTAGCATACTCAGCTCACACATGGGTCCATGGTTTGATCCCTGGTATGGGTGTTAAAACACCTGCTGTCACTGTTCACCTAGCAGCAAGTAGGTGCCTGGTGTTAGGTGACTAGTATGGGGCACATTCTGGGGCAAAATTAACCTAAGTTGTAGAAAATGCCTGCATAACTAAGACTTTTTATATAGTATATGTCATTGATATCAGCTATGGTCTGTATAAGTTGTATCATGTACTTGTAGTAATAAACATTATTTTTATTATTATTATTATTATTATTATGATTATTATTATTATTAACTTTACCCCCCAGGTCCGACTTAGTGAGCCGCGCCAAATACTAACCCTTCCGGACATCCCTTTTTGACCCCAAGTTTACAACTCCCTTTGGTTCCCCAATGGGTTTAAGGGAGGAATTAAAAGGAAGGGTTGATTCTGGTGAAGGGTTTTTGGGTCAGAGGGTTGGAGCTGCCCCCCCCCTTCTATTGAACAACTCTGATTACCTTGTCTCCCTATACTGTATGACTTACAGGTTTAGTGCTCAGAGCCAGGCTAAAGGGGAGTTGCAAAACCCCGAAACTCCCCAAAGTATAAATGTTTTGTAAGCATAATATTATACGGGGTGATCCTTGACCTACTATGTGTTTATTTTCCCTAATAAAACCCATCGTAAGTCGAAAATATCACAAGTCGAATATTAATTTTTAATGCTAAATAAATAAGTAAATAAATAACTGTTGTCACTGAGAAAGTAAATAAAAAATTACTATAACAAAATTTGTAGTATTGAAAAGTAAATAAAATGAATACAAATTTACCCTATCAAAGTTTGATAACTACTTGAATGTGCACCACTATCACACATCGTAAAGTCAAAATATTGAAAAAGTTGAACCATTGTAAAGTTGAAATATTGTAAGTCAAACCATTGAAAAAGGGTCAAATAGCAAAAAGTTGAACCATTGAAAAGTCGAAATATCATAAGTCAAACCACTGAAAAGAAAAAATATTGTAAGTCGAACCATTGTAAAGTCAAATTATTGTAAGTCAAACCCCCTTTAAAAGCGAAAGCATCTGTAGTTTAATTTTTTGTAAACCATTTATAAATTTTTTCCCAAAAAATTCATTTTTTGATGTACAGTGGTCCCTGGAAACCACGAATTTTCGTTCGAAAATTGTTCAAGTGCCATTAAAACGAATTTACCCCCCAAAAGGAATAATGTAAAATAGACTAGTCCTTTTACACCCCAAAAAAAACTTACAAAAGCTTTTAAAAAAAATAAACTTACAAAAAAAGGGGTTTTTGGGGGACCATCGAAACCCTCGGGGGTACCACTGTATTTACTTTTTTAAAAAAAATCTTTTGGGGAAGTGTACAATAAAATCTAAGGGGTTTTTTTATTCTGACTCCCAAAATAATGGATTTTTTTTTCAAAATATTTTAATTTTAGTGGTAAGCAGGAAACAGTTCAAAAAAATTTTCATTTTTGGGTTAGCATGGTAATCAATATACTTTTCCCAAAAAATATTTACCAAAAAAATTTACAGTAAGTCCTGGAACTTATAAACACGTTGGGAAAACTTCTGTATTGTGTGTTATATCATTTATACACAATTCAGGGGTCCCCCCAAAGTGTTTTAAGTCACGGGCTTTCATCAACCCTCCCCATGTGACAGAGTTCCCTTTTTAAGGCCACATTTAAACAAATTTGTGGCTAAGTGAAGGGGCATACTATAATGGTGTGGGGTTTGCAACCATTTTTTGATTTTTTTTTAATGTCACCTTTTACCATTTATAACATTTCGGATATTTTAAAGTTTATAAGTGTGTACTATTTGTAAAAAAAAGAAAGGGGAAACCCTTAAAATTTATACAGGGGGAACCTGAAAAGTAATTAATCCGGTCCAAGTCTCCCCAAATTAAAATTACTTTTAAAAAACCTTTTCCCCCCTAAAAGGGAAAGTTTTCATTTGGAAGATGGGGGGGGGAGAGGAAGGAGGGTTCTAGTGTTTGGGGGGGGAACCCCCTTCCATTAACACTTAGGAAAAAATTTTTTGGGGGGTTCTTCCCTTTTTTTTTTTTTAAGTCACTAGGCCGGTTGAAGTCACTGGACATCTGCTTCAAAATAACTGTCCAGAAATGTTTTGTTTCTGGGGGTTTTTAAAAAAGCCCCTAAAAGGAAGACATTGCCATTGACCATGTCCTACACGGCCCAAAGCTTTGTCAGGGGATGTCCCCAAAAATCTTTCCATCCTAGTCCACATTGCACACATCTCCTTAATCTCTGAAGAAAGAAACCTTCCCTCTCCTTCCTCCTCCTCCTCTGAAGAAATTTTCCCTGAGCTGTGGTCTGTTGCTATTGCAGGGAAGCTCTTGCACTCTGTAGTGGTTAGCTCTTCATTGTGGTCCTCCACCAACTCTTCCACATCCTCACCACTAACCTCCAACCCCCATGGCGTCCCCAATGCCACAATAGTTTCCCCTGGCATGGGATGTCAGGGCCAGCCTCAAACCCTTCAAAATCTTTTGAGGACACAGTCTGGCCACAATTTTCTCCAAGCAGAGTTCATCGTCCTGGAAGACACTTCCTCCCAAGCCTTACCTATAACATGCAATGGAGGATATTAAGTGATTTTTCCCAGAACTTTTTAAAAGGGGTTCGGGTCTGAGGTTATGTCAAAGCCCCTTTTGAAACATTGCTTTGGTGTAGAGTTTTTGAAGTTTGAAATGACCTGCTGATCCATGGGCTGGAGGAGAGGGGTGGTATTGGGGGGAAAGAATTTACTTTGATAACTTAAAATCCTTCCCTTTTGCTCTTCCGTCCGAGGATGAGAAGGGCATTGTCCTTTACCAGGAGGCACTTAATGGCAATTTATTTTCAAGGTATTTCTTACACGGGGGGCCAAACACTTCATTGAACCAATAAAGGGAAAATTTCCTGTGACCCATGCCTTACTGTTAGCCTTCCACACACAAAAATTAGCCTTGGCAACACTGTTTTCTTGAACATCTGGGATTTTAAATGATACACCAAAAAAACTTCCTTTAAATCCCCACTAGCTTCACCCCAAAAATTAGCCTGTCTTTCATGGCTTTTCCGCGTCATTTTCCTCCTTTTGATGTAGGTCCTCTTTTGGGATTTTTTTCCAAAAAGGGCCCGTTTTCCCAATTGAACACTTGTTGGGGTTTGAATTTTCAGCCTCTACTAACCCTTAAAAGGTAAGATATTAAAGTTATCTTTCTGCCCCAAATGTATATTTACGTTTTATTTTCCTGCCTCCCAAATTTGGCACGATTGGCCTGAGTGCCATCAGCATAGAATGGGTCTTAACACTGTGTGCCCATATTAAAAAATCTGGGACCACTTGACCTTGTGGGAGACCATTAAAAATTTAGCCCACAAACAAACACTGCGGCAAACACCAAGGATTCACTGACATTCATATTTCACCCCCTTCGAAATGGAAAGTGATGCGGCGGGCCCCGGCCAGCTGGCGTTGCCTCCTGGCCACCTGGCGGCAAGCAGCTGGCTTCGCCCCTGTTGGGCCCCTTTTTGCTGTTCTGTATCTATTTCTCTTCCCCAAAAATACGTAAATACAATTAAATAGTGAAAATTTCCTAGGAAACTAAAAATAGACAAAGGATATAATTCTTGTGATCTCTTCCCCTTTGGTTCATAATACTCTTAACAACAGACAGAAAAGGGCGACACACGGCAGACAGAAAGACAGATAAAAAAGACAGAAAGACAGGCACACAGAAAAAAACAGAACAGACAGACGAAAGACAGACGACATTTCTAACAAATAAAGGAAACAGTGTAAGCTTCAAATGTCATCACTGTAATTACTGGACAAAAAAGAGAAAGACTCCTCCCCCCTCATCAAATGTCACCAGTCATCATTGTGGAGACGGAGAAAGGCGTGACACAAATCTTCATAATGCTTAAGGAATTTATTTTTTATTTTTTTTTAAAAATCGGCCCGTCTCCCCCGGAGGGGCCCAAAAAAAAAAAACCCCAAAAAAAAAAATACTTTATCATCATTCAAACTTTCACCACACTCATACATAATCACTGTCTTTAGACCGATCGCAGCTGAGAATAACCCCCCCGCTGTCACCCCAGACCCCTCCTTTAAATCAGGCATTGTTTTCCCCCTTTCCCCGGACCCCCAATAATAAATCAAAACGGGTTTTCCAACCCTTCACAAAATTTCCCTGTTCCTCCAACAGATCTAGGCCCCAAAAACCATTGTCTCCATTCACTCCTTCAAACGCCCCCCTATGTTTGCTAAAATCCAACCCTCCCCCCAAAAACCCCCCCCCCCTCCACCTTTTTGGGGTTGGGGGAGGTTCCCCTACTTTTACGCCCAAAGTCATTCTATTTGATCCATTTCTCTAAATGCCCAAACCCCTAAACAACCCCTCCGCCCTCTGACAAATACTTTTAGTAACCCCCACCCCCCAATTTCCCCCTTCAATTTTCTTCATAATATTTAACATTCCCCTTTGACAGGAATCTCCACTGCCTCCGCCTCCTCCTCCGGCATTCCCACCCACACCCATATAAGTGTTGGTACCATAATTTCGTACATTCGTATTTTTTTATGATGGTAGGATTGCTGGTGTCTTTTTTTGTCTATATACATGCAAAATACGTCTTGCTACTTCTATTTAAAATTTTTCCTCCCAAACATGTACCGTTTGGTAAAACAAAAAATTAGTTTTCTTTGATTTTATCTTAATAGTTCTTTTCTTATTGCTTTTCCTTTCATACCCATGAAGTGGAATAAGAATCTTTCCTCGTAAGCCATCGTGTTGTAAAAGTCAACTAAAATCCCGGGGGAACAATGTGCTAGAAACCCCCTTTTCCTGTATAGCTTACTAAAAGAAAAGAAAACCGTCAAAGTGGGATGTTTGAATGTGGGGGATGTTGTGTGAATGATAAGAAGATGATTGTAGATGTTATGAATGAAAAGAAGATGGATGTCCTGGCTTTAGGTGGACAAAGTTGAAGGGGTAGGAGAGTTTCAGTGGGGAGAAATAAATGGGATTAGGTCAGGGGTTTCAAATAGAGTTAAGAACAAAAAGAGGGGGGGCAATAATGTTGAATAATCAGTTATGGCAGGAAAAAGGGGAATATAAATGTATAAATTCAAGGATTATGTGGAGTAAAATAAAGGTTGGATGTGAAAAGTGGGTTATAGAAGTGTTTATGCACCTGGAGAAGAGAAGTGTAGAGGAGAGAGATTTTGGAAATGTTGGGGTGAGTGTTTTGGGGAGTTTTGAACCAAGTGAGAGAGTAATTGGGGTTGGGGATTTAATTTCTAAAGTGGGTAAAAATGTTGTGGAGGGAGTAGTAGGTAAATTTGGGGTACAGGGTAAATGTAAATGGGAACCATTAATTGAGCTATGTGTAGAAAAAGGTTTTTTAATAAAAATACATATTTTATGAAAAAAAGGATAAATAAATATACAAGGTATGATATAGCACATAAAAATAGTTTGTTGGATTATGTATTGGTGGATAAAGGTTGATGGGTAGGCTTCAGGATGTACATGTTTAAAAGGGGCAACGGATATATCGGATCATTATTTGGGTTTTAGCACAGTTAGAGTAAAAAGGGAGATGGGACAAAAAAGGAAATGGCAACAGCAAATAAGAGGTAAAAATGTGTAAACTAAGGGGAAGTTAGGGTGAGATATAAGCAACCCTTTTGGCAGAAAGGTGGGCTAGTGCAAGTATGAGTAGTTGGGGGTTGAAGAGAGTTGGGATAATTTTAACCCTTTCAGGGTCCCAAGGGGTCTCCCAAACTTTGTTCTCAGGGTCCAAATTTAAAAAAAAAATATTTTTTCTTTGGGAAAAGATAGAGAATCTTTTTCCGATCATAACGTCACAAAATTATGAAATTTGATCGAAAACTAACGGAATTATGCTTTGGGAAATTAAACGGTAGCCATGGGAAATTTCGCATCGGCGATTTCGCCCACTTTGAGCCCCATTTTCGGCAAATTCCAAAAGTTTCAGTCCTAAAATTATAGCTATTTCGCTATAACTCCATTTAGATCTATCGATTGAGTACAAGAAACTGTCTATTTACCAATTACAACTACCCAAAATAGTGGTCAGAAAATGGCAATTTGGCCAATTTCCCCAAATTTCAAACGATGCCAATTTCAAAATAGGGTCCAGAATAAATAAGGCAAAACATTCCCGGCACTAAAATAACGTCTTCTCTGTTCATTAGTCACGTTTCCAGGCTTCTCTTACATTACTTTTGCTTTTCATTTTGAATTTTTTTTCTCACAAAAAATAGAAGATTTACTGTTATGTATACAAACTGCATCATTGTAAAAATGGTATAAATAATATTAGAGCACTTGTGCATGGGAAAATAACTCGCCAGTTGATGTGTATTGGATGCATGGTGTGATTTTTTTACTCTTGATAATCGTCAAAATCGAAAATTTTTGCTACTTTGAGCTCAATTTCAAGGTACTTGTTGTCAAACCAATCAAAATTCTCTATTTGTTAATAAAATTTCCAATCTATCAAATGAGACCAAGAAGTACATCAATAAATACCTTTACGAAAATAGACTGCAAAGTCGCTGTTTTAAACCAAAAACACGGTCAGAGTTTTCCTCATTATGCACTGTGTGGTGCAGGAATTTTTATACTGCACAGACCCTTTCCCTAAACCCCCCAGGCCTAACAGCCTGTTTCTGCTTGATTTGAGGGCGGGGGGAATTTGGCGTACTAGTACATAAATAACCCCAGGGCGTAAGCCGTCCTAGTACATCAAAAACCCCCGGGGCGTAAGCCGTACTAGTACGTCAAAAACCCCTGAAAGGGTTTAAAAAAATGCAATGTTGAATGTGGGGCAGAATTTTTGTGGCTATAGGAGGGTGGGTGCAGGAGGAAAGATGGTGAGTGGTGGAATGAAGAAGTAAAGGGTGTGAAAAAAGAGAAAAAGGGGCTTATGAGAGGTTTTTACAAATAAATTGTAAATAGAAGAGCAGAGTATATGGAGAATAAAGAAAGGTGAAGAGAGTGGTGAGAGAGTGCAAAAGAAGAGCAGATGAAAAAAATGGAGAGGCTCTGTCAGAAATTTTGCTGAAAACAAGAAAAAATTATGGAGTGAGATAAACAAGGTAAGAAAGCCTAGGGAACGAATGGTTTTGTCATTTAAAAAACAGAGTAGGGGAGTTAGTAGATGGGGAGCTGGAGGTATTGGGTAGATGGCGGGAATATTTTGAGGAACTTTTAAATGTCGATGAAAAAAGGGAGGCGGTAATTTCATGTACTGGCCAGGGAGGTACAACATCGTTTAGGAGTGAAGAAAGAGCAGGATGTGAGTGTGGGGGAGGTGCGTGAGGCATTACGTAGAATGAAAGGGGTAAAAGCAGCTGGAACTGACGGGATCATGACAGAAATGTTAAAAGCTAGGAAGGATATAGTGCTAGTGGTTGGTATTTTTGTTTAATAAATGTATGAAAGAGGGAAGGTACCTAGAATTAGCAGAGAGCATGTATAGTTCCTTTATATAAAGGGAAGGGGGATAAAGAGAGTGTAAAAATTATAGGGAATAAGTTTACTGAGTATACCAGGTAAAGTGTATGGCAGGGTTATTATTGAAAAGAATTAGAGGTAAGACAGAGAGTAGGATTGCAGATGAGCAAGGAGGCTTTAGAGTGGGTAGGGGATGTGTAGATCAAGTGTTTACAGTGAAGCATATATGTGAACAGTATTTAGATAAAAGGTAGATAAGTTTTCATTGCATTTATGGATTTAGAAAAGGCATATGATAGAGTGGATAGGGAGCAATGTACCAAAATGTTGCAAGTGTATGGAATAGGTAGTAAGTTACTGAAGGCTGTAAGAGTTTTTATGAGGATAGTGATGTTCAGGTTAGGGTGTGTAGGAGAGGGAGATTACTTCCCGGTAAAAGTAGGTCTTAGACAGGGATGTGTAATGTCACCATGGTTGTTTAATATATTTATAGATGGGGTTGTAAAAGAAGTAAATGCTAGGGTGTTGGAGAGAGGGTGGGATTAACCCTTTCAGGGTCCAAGGGAGGGTCTCGAAACTCGTTCTCAGGGTCAAGAATTTAAAAAAAAAAAAATTATTTTTCTTATGAAATCATAGAGCATCTTTTTCCGATCATAACGCTACAAACATTATGAAATTTGATCGAAAACTAACGGAATTATGCTTTCGCGAAGTTAGCGGCAGCCATGACACTTACGCATCGGCGATTCGCCCACTTTGAGCCCTTTTGCAAATTCCAATGTTTCAGGCAACTAAAATTATAGCTATTTGCTAGAACTCCATTTTGCTATCGATTGAGTACAAAAAACCGCCTATTTAGCTATTACAACTACCCAAAATAGTGGTCAGAAAATGGCAATTTGGCCAATTTCACACAAATTTCAAACGATGCCAATTTCAAAATAGGGTCCAGAATAAACAAGGCAGACATTCCTGGCACTAAAATAACGTCTTCTCTGTTCATTAGTCACGTTTCCAGGCCCCTCTTACATTACATTTGCTTTTCATTTTGAATTTTTATTCTCACAAAAAAATAAGAAGATTTACTGTTATGTATACAACTGCATCATTGAAAAATTGTATAAATAATATTAGAGCACTTGTGCATGAATATTAGACTCGCCAGTTGATGTGTATTGGATGCATGGTGTGATTTGTTTACTCTTGAACATCGTCAAAAATCGAACATTTTCGCTAATTTGAGCTCAATTTCAAGGTACTTGTCTTTGTCAAACCAATCAAAATCATCTCAATTTCTGAAATATCTCTTCCAATCTATCAAATGAGACCAAGAAAACGAGAATACATCAATAAATACCATACGAAAATAGACTGCAAAGTCGCTGTTTTAATCAAAAACACAGTCAAGTTTTTTCCTCATTATGCACTGTGTGGTGCAGGAATTTTTTATACTGCGCACACTGACCCACAGACCCATTCTATCACATCTAGGCCTAACAGCCTGTTTCTGCTTGATTTGAGGCGCTAGAATTTAGGCATACTAGTACGTCAATAACCCCAGGGCGTAAGCTGTACTAGTACGTCAATAACCCTGAAAGGGTTAAATTATGGGAAATTAAATACAAAATGGGAGTTGACACAGTTACTTTTTGCTGATGATACTGTGCTTATGGGAGATTCTAAAGAAAAGTTGCAAAGGTTAGTGGACGAGTTTGGGAGAGTGTGTAAAGGTAGAAAGTTGAAAGTGAACATAGATAAGAGTAAGGTGATGAGGGTATCAAACGATTTAAATAAAGAAAAATTGGATATCACATTGGAGAGAGGGTTTATGGAAGAAGTAAATGTTTTCAGATATTTGGGAGTTGACGTGTCAGCGGATGGGTTTATGAAGGATGAGGTTAACCATAGAATTGATGAAGGAAAAAAGGGTGAGTGGTCCGTTGATGTATCTGTGGAGACAAAAAACGTTATCCATGGAGGCAAAGAAGGGAATGTACGAAAGTACAGTGGACCCCCGAGTATCGTAATTAATCCGTTCCAGGAGCTATTACTTAACACAAAGTTTACGAAATTCAAACCATTATTTCCCATAAGAAATAATGTAAATACAATTAATCCGTTCCACAAAAAAATATTCATGCAAAATAATGAAAAACAATATATATATATATACATATATGCAAAAAGATCACAGTAAACAGGTGATATCAAAATATGCAAGACAACCACTATGAAAAAATAGAAGAATTCCAAGCGCTTTCGTGACTACTCACATTATCAAGGAACTATAAAAGGAAACGTGAGAAGACGGCTTATAAAGAGGCAGAATACACCTCACAGTCACATCAACACTAACAAAGACAACACCTCACAGTAGCGTAACATCTCACGACTCTGTGAAGAGGAACATAAGAAAGGACCTGAAACTCTTCCCAAGAATTAAGATTAGTCCAATTTATCATTAAATTCTTCCCAAATTTTATTAATTATAAATGAATCCAATTTATATAAACCAAAAGAAATATTCATATTATTTTCAAAACTGCTTTTAATTTTTTTTTTTTTTTAATTCATGTTAAGCGCTAAACCTATTTGGGTTATTCAGCGCAATACTTTGTGGAGGTTTGATCCTCCGTCTGCTGGGCGCGAGACAGACACGCTCTCTATTTGTACTCACCTATCCTCGTAACTGCTTTTAATGAAACATGATGGTTGAGAGGAATATAATAGAATCATGTTTCATTAAAAGCAGTTTTGAAAATAATATGAATATTTCTTTTGGTTTATATAAATTGGATTCATTTATAATTAATAAAATTTGGGAAGAATTTAATGATATATATATATATATACAGTGGTACCTCGACTTACGTTGTTATCATCTTACGTTATATTCGATATCCGATACTTATAACGTAAGAAATTTGAATGCGACATCCGTTGATTGATTCGTCTTACGACTTTCGTACCGGACCTGTCCGCTTGGAGCCCAGCTGAGCGCGCACTCCAGGGAGCGTCAGTGTGCTATTGTTTACAAGCGAGAGCGACCACCCACCCACACCCACGCATTCATACCAGTATATTGTCATTATTCCACTGTTTTTAGTGCTTGCAACTGCTAAATAAGCTACCATGGGTCCAAGGAAAGATCCTAGTGCTAAGCCTGTGGCAAAGAGGAACAGAAATATATGTACGATAGAAGTGAAGAAGGAGATAATAGAAAAATATGAAAGTGGAGTGCGTATCAGTGAGCTGGCCAGGCTGTATGGTAAACCCTATTCTACCATCTCTACCATTGTGGATAAGAAATATTTAAGTAAAATCAAGGAAGCTGTTGTTGCAAAGGTGCATCTGTGATCACAAAACACAGACCACAAGTGCTGGAAAATGTGGAAAGGTTGTTGTTGGTGTGGATCAACGAGAAACAGTTAGCAGGAGATACTGTTTCGGAGGGAATAATATGTGAAAAAGCAAGGCAGTTGCATGATGATCTCCTTAAGAAAATGCCTGCAACGAGTGAAGTGAGCAAATTTAAAGCCAGCAGAGGCTGGTTTCAAAAATTTAAGAAGCGTACTGGCATACATAGTGTTGTGAGGCATGGTGAGGGAGCCAGTTGTGACAAAAGTGCGGCTGAAAAATAGCATACTACTCCACCTTCTCCCCTCCTCACGTCCTCCACACATCAACAACTCTTCAATAAATGTAAGTGACATGTTATTGTACAATATTTGCATGTGTATTTATGTATTCTTTATTAAATTATTTATTATTTAATGTCCAAAAGTTCTAAAAAATATTTTATTTAACTACTTTTGGAAGTCTTGGACGGATTAAATTTATTTCCATTATTTCTTATGGGGAAAATTGATTCGTGTTACGATTGTTTCGTCTTAAGAAATGCCCTCTGACGGATTAAAATCGTAAGTCGAGTACCACTGTTATATATATATATATATATATATATATATATATATATATATATATATATATATATATATATACATATACATATACATATACATATACATATACATACATACATACATACATACATACATACATACATACATACATACATACATACATACATACATTTACTTACCTTTATTGAAGAGTTGCAGGCATCTGGAAGGTAGAGTTGCTGACAGGGGCAGGGTGTTAGTGGTTGGAAGGGAAATCCCCCTCCAAAAGGACTTCAGGTAACAAGTCCCTCTCTGGGGTTACTTCCCTTCTTGGTCTTTTATTGCCACTAGGACCAGCTTGAGAGTCACTAGACCCCTGCCTGGTAAAGTAACTGTCCAGAGTCCTCTGTTTCTGGCGACTCTTCAACACTTTCCTGAAGTGCGACATGGCTCTGTCACTGAAGTGGCTGCACAGAAGGCTCATTTCAGCTTGCTCAGGGTGGTGTCTTTCAACAAATGTCTGCAACTCATTCCACTTTGTACACATCTCCTTAAGCACTGAAGAAGGCACATCCTTCTGTCTCTCACCCTCCTCCTTTGAAGCAATAACCTCAGCTGTGGTCTGTTGCTGTTCCAGATGAAGCTCTTGCAGCTCTTCAGTTGTTAGCTCTACCCTGTGCTCCTCCACCAACTCTTCCACATCCTCACCACTCACCTCCAACCCCAGGCTGTTCCCCAATGCCACAATATCTTCCACAACAGGCACATGGTCATCAGGGTCAGGGTCAGGGTCAGCCTCAAATCCTTCAAAATCCCTCTGTTGGACACAACCTGGCCACAATGGTCTCCAAGCAGAGTTCAAAGTCCTGAAGTCACTCCCTCCCAAGCCTTACCTATAAGGCGTATGCAATGCACAATATTGAAGTGATCTTTCCAGAACTCTCTTAGGGTCAACTCAGTGTCCGAGGTCACTTCAAAGCACTTTTCAAACACTGCTTTGGTGTACAGTTTCTTGAAGTTGGAAATGACCTGCTGGTCCATGGGCTGGGTGAGAGGAGTGGTGTTAGGAGGCAAGAACTTCACTCTGATGAAATTAAACTTGTCAGACAAACACTCTTGCAAGTTGTGAGGGTGAGCAGGAGCATTGTCCAGTATCAGGAGGCACTTGAGTGGCAATTTCTTTTCCAAGAGGTATTTCTTCACACTAGGGCCAAACACTCCAGTCACTCATTCCTTGAAAATCTCCGTAGTGACCCATGCCTTGGTGTTAGCCTTCCAATGCACACACAAATTATTCTTGTCAACACTGTGATTCCTGAAGGGTCTGGGATTTTCATAGTGATACACCAGTATAGGCTTCACTTTAAAATCACCACTGGCATTGGCACACATCATAAGAGTTAGCCTGTCTTTCATAGGCTTGTGTCCTGGCTGTGCCTTTTCCTCCTGAGTAATGAAGGTCCTGTTAGGCATTTTCTTCCAAAACAGGCCGGTTTCATCACAGTTAAACACTTGTTGGGGAGGAATTGTTCAGCCTCTACGAACCCCTGGAATTCCTGCACAAATTTTTCAGCTGCACGTTTGTCTGAGCTGGCTGCCTCACCATGTCTCACAACACTGTGTATGCCACTACGTTTCTTAAACCTGTCAAACCAGCCTTTGCTGGCTTTAAAATCATTCGCCTCACCACTGGTTCCAGGCATTGTCTTGACAAGATCTGTGTGCAACTTCCTTGCCTTTTCACAAATTTTCTCCATGGAAATACTATCACCTGCTCTCTGTTTTTCATTGATCCACACCAACAACAACTTCTCAACCTCATCCACTGTTTTCGATCTATTTTTCGTTAACATATCAACCCCTTTTGTAACATTAGCTTCCTTGATCTCATTTCTTTGCCAGGATAGAGCTGATAGTAGATGAGGTTTTCTTGTACATCCTGGCAAGCTCACTCAGACGTACGCCACTCTCATATTTTTCTATAATCTCTTTCTTCAGTTCGATGGTGTTCCTCACTTTCTTTACCACAGGGTGCCACTAGGAAGCTTATTTGGACCCATGGTGACTTATTTCACAGTGACAATCATTAAACCACCAAAAAAGACACCAAATGTATTGTGAATGTTTGAAAGAGCGCGCTGGGTAATGTTCTCTCAATGGTAAACAACGCTTTACTGGCGGCGTCCTGTGTCCTGTGCAGGCACGGAGCAGGCGGACAGGTCTAATACGTTACGAAACACGAGCCAGTTTACGATTCTCGAAATCGAAAAGCTTACGAAACACGATCTTTACGAAATAAGAACCTTACGAGCTCAGGGGTCCACTGTATAGTGGTACCAACACTCTTATATGGGTGTGAAGCATGGGTTGCAAATGCTGCAGTGAGGAGGAGGCTGGAGGCAGTGGAGATGTCCTGTCTAAGGGCAATGTGTGGTGTAAATATTATGCAGAAAATTCGGAATGTGGAAATTAGGAGAAGGTGTGGAGTTACTAAAAGTATTTGTCAGAGGGCTGAAGAGGGGTTGTTGGGGTGTTTTGGTCATTTAGAGAGAATGAATCAAAGTAGAATTACTTGGAGAGCGTATAAATCTGTAGGGAAGGAAGGCGGGGTAGGGGTCGTCCTAAAAAGGTTGGAGGGAGGGGGTAAAGGAGGTTTTGTGGGCGAGGGCTTGGACTTCCAGCAAGTATGTGTGAGCATGTTAGATAGGAGTGAATGGAGACGAATGGTTTTGGGACATGACGATCTGTTGGAGTGTGAGCAGGGTAACATGTGTGAAGGGATTCAGGGAAACCAGTTAATTGATTTAGTTGGACTTGAGTCCTGGAAATGGGAAGTACAATGCCTGCACTTTAAAGGAGGGGTCTGGGATAGTGACAGCTGAGAGGGACTATTCTCAGCTGTCGTATCTGAGCGCCTCTGCAAAAACAGTGATTATGTATGAGTGGTGAAAGTGTTGAATGATGATGAAAGTATTTTCTTTTTGGGGATTTTCTTTCTTTTGGGTCACCCTGCCTCGGTGGGAGACGGCCGACTTGTTGAAAAAAAAAAAAAATAAATAAAAGAGAAAAAAGGTATATCGGCAACAATTCTGCAAGCGGCAGGACTCCTGTTGCTGTCAGGTGAGCATCCAGTGCCAACTTCTCCGCCTCATATCTCGGTAACTACTGAACCTAAAAAATTTTTTTATCCTTTAACACTTAAAAATGTGCTCTTTATTTCTATATTTTTTTTTTTTCCAAAATATTCGGGGCACTGGGCATGCGAACGTATATACGTATACGTTTGGCCCGTTTAAGGGTTAACCCCTTGAATTCCTGAACATATTTTTCAGCCGCACATTTGTCAGAACTTGCAGCCTCTCCATGCCTTACAACATTGTGTATGCCACTTCGCTCTTGAAATTTTCGAACCAGCCTTTGCTGGCCTTGAATTCACCTAGATCAGCACTTGTTCCAGGACTTTTCTTTACGAGATCGTCATGCAACTGCCTTGCCTTTTCGCAAATTATTGAATGCGTAACACTATCTCCTGCTAACTCTTTTTGTCTCATTCACAAAAGCAACAACTTCTAACTTCTTCGATTATTTGCGATGTCTTTTTTGTTAGCATATTCACCCCTTTCGCAACACCAGCTTCCTTGATTTCCTTTTTCTTCAACACAATGGAAGTGATGGTTGAATGGGCCTTCCCATACATCCTGGAGAGCTCCGCCACACGCACTCAACTTTCATATTTTTCTATGATCTCTTTCTTAACTTCAATCGTGTTTCTCACTTTCTTTACCAAAGGGGTGGCACTAGGAGCTTTCTTTGGCCCATGGTGGCTTATTTAGCAGTTGCAAGCACTAAAACGAATGAAATACAGTCAACCCCCGGTTAGCGATGGCGTCGGATAACGATAAAATCGGTTAGCGATACATTTTTACGTCAAAATATTGGCTCAGTTTACAATGATCCGCTCGGTCTACGATATTCATCCCGGACGCGTACGCGTGCCCAGCTGGGCCCGTCACTCCACGGATCATCAGTGTGCTATTGTTTACAAGCGAGAGCGACCACCACCCACGCCACCCACGCATTCATACCAGTATATTGTCATTATTCCACTGTTTTTAGTGCTTGCAACTGCTAAATAAGCTACCATGAGTCCAAAGAAAGCTCCTAGTGCCAGCCCTGTGGTAAAGAGGCTGAGAAATACAGTAGAAGTGAAGAAGGAGATAATAGCAAAATATGAAAGTGGGGTGCGTATCACTGAGCTGGCCAGGCTGTATGGTAAAGCCTATTCTACCATCGCTACCATTGTGGCCAAGGGAAATACACGTAAAATCAAGGAAGCTGTTGTTGCGAAAGGTGCATATGTGATCACAAAACAGAGATCGCAAGTGCTGGAAGATGTGGAAAAATTGTTGTTGGTGTGGATCAACGAGAAACAGTTAGCAGGAGATAGTGTTACGCAGGCAATAATATGTGAAAAAGCAAGGCATTTGCATGATGATCTCGTCAAGAAAAGGCCTGCAACGAGTGCTGAAGTGAACGAATTTAAAGCCAGCAAAGGCTGGTTTGACAGATTTAAGAAGCGAAGTGGAATACATAGTGTTGTGAGGCATGGTGACGCAGCCAGTTGTGACAAAAGTGTGGCTGAAAAATATGTGCAGGAATTCATGGGGTACATAGAGGCTGAACAATTCTAACCCCAACAAGTGTTCAATTGTGAAGAAACAGGCCTGTTTTGGAAGAAAATGCCAAACAGGACCTTCATTACACAGGAGGAAAAGGCACTCCCAGGGCATAAGCCTATGAAAGACAGGCTAACTTTGATGCTTTGTGCTAATGCCAGTGGTGATTGCAAAGTGAAGCCTTTACTGGTGTATCATTCTGAAAATCCCCGAGTGTTTGGCAGATGCGGTATCGCCAAGTCTAATTTGTGTGTGATGTGGAAGTCTAACAAAAAGGCATGGGTCACAAAGGAAAATTTTCTTAGATTGGTTCAATGACGTGTTTGGCCCCAGTGTGAAGAAATATCTCCTGGAAAATAATTTGCCACTTAAGTGCCTCCTGATAATGGACAATACTCCTTGTCATCCTCCAAACTTGGTAGAGAAAATTGTGGAGGACTTTAAGTTCATCAAAGTGAAGTTCTTGCCCCCTAATACCACTCCTCTCCTCCAGCCCATGGACCAGCAGGTCATTTCCAACTTTAAAAAACTCTACACCAAAGCAATGTTTCAAAAGTGTTTTGATGTGACCACAGGCATGCAGATGACCCTAAGAGACTTTTGGAAAAATCATTTCCATATCCTGCATTGTGTACACCTTATAGGTAAGGCTTGGGAGGGAGTGACTACCAGGACTTTGAACTCTGCCTGGAGAAAATTGTGGCCAGACTGTGTCCTAGAGAGGGATTTTGAAGGTTTTGGGGCTGAACCTCAGAACCCTGAGCCTGAGCCTGTTGTGCAAGAAATTGTGGAACTGGGCAAGTCCATGGGGTTGGAGGTGAGTGGTGAGGATGTGGAAGAGTTGGTGGAGGAGCACAAAGAAGAGATAACCACTGAAGATCTGCAAGAGCTTCAACAGCAACAGCAACAAAAGACCACAGGTCAGGACAATGGTTCAGAGGAGGAGGAGGTGGAACAGAGATGGAAGAAGGTGCCTTCTTCAAGGATTAGGGAGATCTGTGCCAAATGGGCTGATGTGCAAGGCTTTATGGATGAATATCACCCTAACCATGCTGTTGCAGGCCGTGCTGGCAACCTGTACAATGACATTGTGCTGTCCCATTTCAGGGATGTTTTAAAGAATTGCCAGACACAGAGCTCCCTGGACAGATTTTTTATTAGAGAGGGGTCTAGTGACTCTCAACCTGGTCCTAGTGGCATTAAAAGAAAAAGGCCAGTAACCCCAGAAAAGAACTTGCCACCTGCAGTGTTAATGGAAGGGGATTCTCCTTCCAAACACTAGCATACTACTCCATCCTTTCCCCTCCTCCCGTCTTCCACACATCAACAACTCTTCAATAAATGTAAGTGACATGTTATTGTACTATTATTTCTTTATTTCTCATAAACTTGTGTGTAAATGCATGTCTTATGTTGTAAAAAAAATATTTTATTTTACTACTTTTGGAAGTCTGGAACGGATTAATTTTATTTCCATTATTTCTTATGGGGAAAATAGAATCGGATAACGATATTTTCGGTTACAGATAAGCCCTCTGGAACGGATTAATATTGCTAACCGGGGGTTGACTGTATTAAGAAATGTATCGTATGAACACGTGAGGTAATTGTCACTCGCCGAGATACAATGCCAGACTGATGCTGAATGGTGTTTGGGTGCCTGGGGTGGCTGGAAGGCCGCTCAGATGTGTTTCATACGATCGCCGATTTTTAAGCCAAATCATGAAAATCAGGCCAATATTTTGGCGAAAAAAGTTCACGATTTTCGAATTTCATGATACTCAAGGGGGACGATTTTCAAGGGTCCTCTGTACATTATTTATGCATACTAGTCAGAGAACCCGTTGTAAGTCCGAGGCATCGGTAAATGAGTATGTCGCTAAGTGAGGAGAGGCTGTATTATATAGATGAGCTTTATAAGATCACTGACTGTGTTTTAAAACAGCATTATGTTGTATTCTTATTGTTAATGTGTATTAAGTCTTGAGTGATCCTTTATGATGAAGGTTGATCTTCAACTCAGGTATGTGCGGTACAAGCAGACTTCCCTGGAAAAGAACTACCGCTACGAGGTTCTGACAGAGCATGACCTGGGCGTGACCATTGATCTCATCAATCCAGAGGCATATACTCCAATACCTGGGACGCAGCTCCACCCCACTGATGAACGATTGCTCGAAGATGACATTCTCACTCCACAGGTGTGCCACGATGTCATCACTCTTGTTTTAACTAATAATAATAATAATAATTCTCCAAAATACACAGCATGTTAGTAGTTTTCTCTTGTGCTTAACAATATGTTATTACATGTAAACTATATTACCAGTATACTGCAGACAAGAAATAAATTCATTATTATTATTATTATTATTATTATTATTATTATTATTAAGAGGAAGTGGAGAGAATTCTTCCTTCATAAATCGTGTTGTAAGAGGTGACTAAAATGCCGGGAGCAAGGTGCTAGTAACCCCTTCTCCTGTACACATTACTCATTGCAAAAGAAGATTAATATTATTATTATTATTATAATCAAAATCAAGCACTAAACCGACTAGGGTCCTACAGCACTGCTGTAAAAAGAAGATAAACTTTTGTTTCTTCGTTTTCGGGTCACCATGCCTCGGTGGGAGACACCCGGTACGTTAAAATAATAATAATAATAATCATGATGATGATGGGTACAGATGTGGTTGTGAAGGTCATTTGAATTGTAAGTACAGGCATAATACTGAGAGGTATAGGTTAGAAAACTTCAACAGAGGGTCATCTGTAGTGTGATGCCAATGCACTTTTGCGTTGGTATAACATCATTCACCATCACTGAATGAATGATGGTGAATGTCTTTCCTTGTTTTTTGGGGGGTTGGTAACCAAATCTCAGTGAAAAAACTACCTCTGGTTAGAAAAACTGTACGCAATTATGGTTAGGTTGTGTGTCTAGCATTTAGTGGATGGAAGATCAAGC
The DNA here is from genome assembly GCA_009830355.1 of Cherax destructor. Lineage (NCBI taxonomy): Eukaryota > Metazoa > Arthropoda > Malacostraca > Decapoda > Parastacidae > Cherax > Cherax destructor. Next base: position 20,907 of record WNWK01029720.1, read on the forward strand.
CTTCACCATTCCGTGTATTCATGACCCTTACAGGTTGACCTCCTCATGAATATATGTAAGTTTATTTAAGTACAGGTACACATAAGTACAATTATCATACATAGTAACATATGTACAGTGGACCCCCGGATTACGTAATGCTCCAAACTCAAACAATTATGTAAGTGTATTTTTGTAAGAGCTTTTGTAAGTGTATTTTTGGGGGTCTAAAAGGACTAATCTAATTTACATTATTCCTTATGGGAACAAATTCGTTCAGTAACAGCACCTGAACAGCATTCTGGAACAAAATAATGACGTAATCCGGGGGTCCACTGTTGTGGTATTTTTACTTTGGTAAACAACAACTGTACAGTAACAAGGTAACACTGTACTTATCTTTGTTGCTGGGTCAACTTCCTGCAGCCGCGGGTCAGGAAATTCCTCCGATGCGATCCAGGGTTTACCAAATCCACTGAGCTGTATGGGTGATTAAATATATGTAAGTTATTATATATTGCCCCAGAGGAGCGTATTCCAAGTCTTCAGTCATTGAATAAAGACTGAATATGACTTACAGTGGAACCCTGACTAACGTAATTAATCCGTTCCAGGACCTAGTACTTAACACAAAAAATACGTAATTTGAAACCTTATTTCCCATAAGAAATAATGTAAATACAATTAATCCGTTCCACCCAAAAATATTCACATACTAAATAATAAAAAACAGATTAATAAATAACATTTACTTACCTTTATTGAAGAGAGTTGCAGGCATCTGGAAGATAGGGAGGATGACAGGGGCAGGGTGTTAGTGGTTGGAAGGGGAATCCCCCTCCAAAATGACTTCAGGTAACAAGTCCTTATCTGGGGTTACTTCCCTTCTTTTTCTTTTAATGCCACTAGGACCAGCTTGAGAGTCACTGGATTCCTGCCTCGTTTCTGGCGACTCTTTAATATTTTCCTGAAGTGCAACATGGCTCTGTCACTGAAGTGGTTGCACAGATGGCTCATTTCAGCTTGCTCAGGGTGGTGTTTTTCAACAAAACTTTGTAACCTATTCCACATTCCACATATTTCCTTAATCACTGAAGAAGGCACCTCCTTCTCTCTCTCTCTCCCTCCTCCTGTGAAGCAATAACCTCAGCTCTGGTCTGATGCTGTTCCAGTTCCAGCTCTTGCAGCTCTTCAGTTGTTAACTCTACCCTGTGCTCCTCCACCAACTCTTCCACATCCTCACCACTCACCTCCAACCCCAGGCTGTTCCCCAATGCCACAATATCTTCCACAATATCTTCCACAACAGGCACAGGGTCGTCAGCGTCAGGGTCAGCCTCAAATCCTTCAAAATCCCTCTTTTCAACACAATCCGGCCAAGCAGAGTTCAAAGTCCTGGAAGTCACTCCCTCCCAAGCCTTACCTATAAGGCCTATGCAATGCATGACATTGAAGTGATCTTTCCAGAACTCTGTGGAAATACTATCACCGTGGAAATACTATCACCTGCTAATTGTTTATTGTTTATCCACACCATCAACAACTTCTCAACTTCATCCACTGTTTTCGATCTATTTTTCATTAACATATCAACCCCTTTTGCAACATTAGCTTCCTTGATCTCATTTCTCTTTGCCAGGATAGTGCTGATAGTAGATGGGGTTTTCTTGTTCATCGTGGCAAGATCACTCAGACGTACTCCACTCTCATATTTTTTCTACAATCTCTTTCTTCAGTTTGATGGTGTGTCTCACTCTTTACCACAGGGGTGCCACTAGGAAGCTTCTTTGGACCCATGGTGACTTATTTCACAGTGACAATCACTAAACCACCAAAAAATACAACAAAAGTATTGTGAATGTTTGAAAGAGCGCACTGGGTAATGTTCTCTCAATGGTAAACAACGCTAGACTGGCGTCCTGCGCAGGCGCGGGGCAGGCGGACAGGTCTAGTATGTTACGCTACACGAGTAAATGTATGCTACATGAGACAAATATTTTGCGAAAAAAGCTTACGTTACATGATTTTTACGTTATATGGAGCTTACGTTAGTCGGGGTTCCACTGTACTTGTTTTGGGCTGATCGCCCGCGTGTCACCGGGTGAATGACAAATCTGCTTAGATCATGCATGTATTCCTAACTGCGCAGCTGGTTAACATCTAATGTCTGAGCAGACTTACCTGGGTATTTGTATTGAACCCTTAATTCACACCCGGAGAACGCTGTCTTGATTGAAGAAAGTCGCTGAAGAGTCATCGCCTTGTTAGACGAAGTACACTCACGATTGTCTTTCTACGTTCGACAATTCTTAGTCTTTTTGCAGTAGTTACTAACAGAAGCTGCGCACACTTCTCTGTAATGTACCGCTATTTTATGATTAATTATCACTATACGCGCTGGAACAGAGTTCTTATCCACTTTCCCGGCGTTAGTGGAGATTGATAAAGGTCGAAGACGCATGGCAAAGGTCTCTTTTTTAGGTCAAATCCTCGTGCCGCAAGCCTTTCCCCTTTGGTTTCTTAAGTCAATCTGATGCCTTCCAGTGCCCCTGGCCTCAGTCGAGCTCGGTATCGCTGACCTCAGCTCAATTTCTCACTTGCTAATCACTGCAACAATTTGCAATTCAAATGCTTGTGTTCTTTAAATATTTAGATCACTAAAGCACATGATGATAATGTCAAGTGTAGAAATTGAAACAGCAGTTTTCTTTAATTTTCTTGCTACGGCAAAGAGTCACATTTATCTCAAATGTCTATCACTCATATGCACTCCTTGCAACACTGGTCAGCCACTACGTGACTTCCTGGCTTCCTGGGTCCGTTAATCTGTTACAAATCAAGTTGTTGACCAGGAAGCCAGACACCGTCTGGCCCCTTTCTAAGGGCAGAAGGGGCAGAAAAGGCTGATACCCCTCCCTCCCTTGGAGAATTTTCTCCACAACTGTACTAAGATCACAGTAAAAAAGTGATATCACAATATGCAAAATAGCCACTGTGAAAAAATAGTGAAATTCCAAGTGCTTTTGTGAGGGTAGAAATATAGGGTGTGTTTCCTTACACTGGTTGTCTATGTTCACCCATCAGTAAAATGGGTACCTGGGTGTTAGTGGACTGGTGTGGGTCACATCCTGGGACAAAATTGACCTAATTTGCAGGAAATGCTCTGCATAACAAGGGGCTTTCTATATAGTAGTATGTCATTGATGTCAGCTATGGTCTGTATACCTTGTACATTTACTTGTA
>WNWK01029721.1:0-22500 GCA_009830355.1 Cherax destructor
AGTCATAGTACTGGGGGGAGAGAGCAAAACAGCCACAGTCAGTGGCCAGGCTTCAAACACCTTTATTGTACAGCAAAAGGAATGAAACAGACTGCCTGCACATGTCAAAGCCAGTCATAGCATGAGCCAGTTCAAGAAGAGAACCAAGGGGGCCCTAATGAATGAGGACAAAAGGGGAGGAGAATGATTTTTTATTTTTCTAGTTAAACATGTAAATAAATAACTCATTTTCTTATTCCTAGTATACTCCTTTATAGTATAATAAGAAACCCCTTTAATATATAAAAAAGGTAAAAACCCAATGGAAATAAGTCATTTTCTGACTTTTTTGGGTTACCCTGGGTTCCTACACATATGCTGTTATGTATGATAATCTATGTAATGTATTTGTGTATCCTGAATAAACTTCTTACTTTCTTAAAGTATTTCAGTTTGGCAGACACACAGACTGACTGATGTTGTAGTGATAGGCTTAGGTTTGGTTAAAGTACTTCCTTTAGACACACAGACTGACTGATGTTGTAGTGGATAGGTTGGCTTGGTTAAGTACTTTGGCAGTTTGGCAGACATGGGACTATGATGTTGTAGTGGATAGGTTAGGTTGGTTAAATACTTCTGGCAGTTTGCAACAACAGACACTGATGTTGTAGTGGATAGGCTTAGGTTGGTTACAATTTCTGGCAGTTTGGAACATAAACTGACTGATGTTGTAGTGATAGGCTTAGGTTGACAATATTTTGGCTTTGGAACAACGACTGACGGGTTGGGGATGGTAGTTTGTACAAGCCTGGCAGTTTGGCAGACACACAGACTGATATGTTGTAGTGGATAGGCTTAGGCTTTTACAAGTACTTTGGCAGTTTGAGACACACAACTGACTGATGTTGTAGTGGATAGGCTTAGGCTTGGTTACAAGTACTTCTGGCAGTTTGGTAGACATACAGACTGACTGATGTTGTAGTGGATAGGCTTAGGCTTGGTTACAAGTACTTCTGGCAGTTTGGCAGAACACAGACTGACTGATGTTGAGTGGGGATAGGCTTAGGCTTGGTTAAGTACTTCTGGCAGTTTGAGACACACAGACTGACTGATGTTGTAGTGGATAGGCTTAGGCTTGGTTACAAGTACTTTCTGGCAGTTTGGCAGACACACAGACTGACTGATGTTGTAGTGGATAGGCTTAGGCTTGGTTACAAGTACTTCTGGCAGTTTGGCAGACACAAGATGATGCTCAAACTGATCAATCTAAATGCAAAATATGTGGTCAGCCTTACTGTCACTTTCTTAAGCACTGTGTTTCATTGTCCACTTCTTGATGAATATAAACAGAGAGTATAATAACCTGTGTGATATGTTATGTTTATAAATGAAAATATGAACCAGGAATTTGCAAAAAGTAAATACTATTCTAAATTTGTAATAAATGAAACTGAAATTGTAAATATATATCTAGATGTCCAATCGTTAACTTTGAGGGAACTATCCTAGGCCTTTTGTACGCCATATAGGGATATGGGATGTTGTAAACAGCCATACTACTACAAATACTACCACACAACTATTACTACTACCAATACCACAACCAACATTACTACAACTACCACATACTACACCACTACCACACGACTACACTACTATTACCACTATACCATACACTACTATCATCACCACCATACTACTACCAACACCACCACCACCACAACACAACCACCACTACTACCACCAGCACTACCACTCCACTACTACCACCAGCACTACCACCACACTACTACCACCAGCACTGCCACCACGCTACTACCACCAGCCCTACCATCACACTACACTACCACCACCTACTATACCACCACCACACTACTACCGCCATCACCACACCTACTACCACCACCACGCTACTATACCACCACCACACAACTAACATCAGCACTTCCACCACACTACTAGCATCAGCACTTCCACCACACTACTAGCATCAGCACTTCCACCACACACTAGCATCAACACTACCACCACATACTACCATCAGCACTACCACCACCACCTATAGCATCAGCACTACCACCACACTACTACCATCAGCACTACCACCACACTACTAGCATGAGCACTACTACCACACTACTAGCATCAGCACTACCACCACACTACTACCATCAGCAATACCACCACACGACGGCCAACACGGTTTCAGGGACGGGAAATCCGTGTCACAAACCTACTGGAGTTCAGACAGGGTGACGCAGTAAGACAAGAGAGAGACGGGTGGGTAGATTGCATTTTCTTGGACTCTAATAAGGGTTTGACACAGTTCCACACAAGAGATTAGTGCAAAGTTGGAGGACCAGGCAGGGGTAACAGGGAAGGCACTACAATGGATCATGGAATACCTGTCAGGAAGACAGCAGCGAGTCATGGTACGTGGTGAGGTGTCAGGTGGGCGCCTGTGACGAGTGGGGTTCCACAGGGGTCAGTCCTAGGACCGGTGCTGTTTCTGGTATCTGTGAACGACATGACGGAAGGAATAGACTCGAAGTGTCCCTGTTTGCAGAAGATGTGAAGTTGATGTGGGAAATTCAATCGGACGAGGACCAGGCAGAACTACAAAGGGACCTGGACAGGCTGCAAGCCTGTCCAGCAATTGGCTCCTGGAGTTCAACCCCACAAGTGCAAAGTGATGAAGATTTGGGAAGGGAAGAAGACCGCAGACGGAGTACAGTCTAGGGGGCCAGAGACTACAAACCTCACTCAAGGAAAAGATCTTGGGGTGAGTATAACACCAGGCACATCTGAGGCGCACATCAACCAAATAACTGCTGCAGCATACGGGCGCCTAGCAAACTTAAGAACAGCATTCCGACATCCAATAAGGAATCGTTCAGGACCCTGACACTGTGTACGTTAGGCCCATATTGGAGTATGCATCACCAGTTTGGAACCCACACCTAGCCAAGCACGTAAAGAAACTAGAGAAAGTGCAAAGGTTTCCAACAAAACTAGTCCCGGAGCTATGGGGTATGTCCTATGAGGAGAGGTTAAGGAAAATCGACCTGACGACACTGGAGGACAGGAGAGATAGGGGGGACATGATAACGACATATAAAATACTGAGAGGAACAGACAAGCTGGACAGAGACAGAATGTTCCAGAGATGGGACACAGCAACAAGGGGACACAATTGGAAGTTGAAGACTTAGATGAATCAAGGGATGTTAGAAGATTTCTTCAGTCACAGAGTTGTCAGGAAGTGGAATAGCTTAGGGAGTGATGTAGTAAAGGCAGGATCTATTCATAGCTTCAAGAAGAGGTATGATAAAGCTCATGGAGCAGGGAGAGTGACCCAGTAGTGGCCAGTGAAGAGGCGGGGCAAGGAGCTGTGACTCGACCCCTGCAATCACAACTAGGTGAGCACTACTAGCATCCACTACCACCACACTACTAGCATCAGCACTACCACCACACTACTACCATCAGCACTACCACCACACTACTACCATCAGCACTACCACCACACTATTAGCATCAGCACTACCACCACACTACTAGCATCAGCACTACCACCACACTACTACCATCAGCACTACCACCACACTACTAGCATCAACACTGCCACTACAATATTACCATCAGCACTACCACCACACTACTAGCATCAGCACTACCACCACACTACTAGCATTAGCACTACCACCACACTACTACCATCAGACTACCACCACACTACTACCATCAGCCCTACCACCATGTACTACCATCAGCACTACCACCAAACTACTAGCATCAGCACTACCACCACACTATTACCATCAGCACTACCACCACACTACTAGCATCCACTACCACCACACTACTAGCATCAGCACTACCACCACACTACTAGCATCCACTACCACCACACTACTAGCATCAGCACTACCACCACACTACTAGCATCAGCACTACCACCACTACTAGCATCCCGCACTACCACCACACTATTAGCATCAGTACTACCACCACACTACTACCATCAGCACTACTACCACCAGCACACCACCACACTACTAGCATCAGCACTACCACCACACTACTACCATCAGCACTACCACCACACTACTACCATCAGCCCTACCACCATAGTACTACCATCAGCACTACCACCAAACTACTAGCATCAGCACTACCACCACACTATTACCATCAGCACTACCACCACACTACTAGCATCCACTCCACCACACTACTAGCATCAGCACTACCACCACACTACACCATCACCCTACCACCATAGACTACGATCAGCACTACCACAAAACTACTAGCATCAGCACTACCACCACATACTACCATCAGCACTACCACCACACTACTACCATCAGCCCTACCACCACATACTACCATCAGCCCTACCCCATAGTCTACCATCAGCACTACCACCACACTACTAGCATCAGCACTACCACCACACTATTACATCAGCACTACCACCACACTACTAGCATCCACTACCACCACACTACTAGCATCAGCACTACCACCACACTACTAGCATCCACTACCACCACACTACTAGCATCAGCACTACCACCACACTACTAGCATCAGCACTACCACCACACTACTAGCATCAGCACTACAACCACACTATTAGCATCAGTACTACCACCACACTACTACCATCAGCACTACTACCACCAGCACTACCACCACACTACTAGCATCAGCACTACCACCACACTACTACCATCAACACTACTACCATCAACACTACTACCACACTACTACCACCAGCACTACCACCACACTACTAGCATCAGCACTACCACCACACTACTAGCATCTGCACTATCACCACACTACTAGCATCAGTACTACCACCACACTACTAGCATCAGCACTTCTACCACCAGCACTACCACCACACTACTAGCATCAGCACTTTTACCACCAGCACTACCACCACACTACTAGCGTCAGCACTTCTATCACCAGCACCACCACCACACTACTACCACTAGCACTACCACCACACTACTACCACAACCACTACCACCACACTACTAGCATCAGCACTTCTACCACCAGCACTACCACCACACTACTAGCATCAGCACTTTACCACCAGCACTACCACCACACTACTAGCATCAGCACTTCTATCACCAGCACACCACCACACTACTACCACTAGCACTACCACCACACTACTACCACAACCACTACCACCACACTACTAGCATCAGCACTTCTACCACCAGCACCACCACCACACTACTACCATCAGCACTACCACCACACTATTGGCATCAGCACTACTACCACCAGCACTACCACCACACTACTAGCATCAGCACTACTACCACCAGCACTACCACCACACTACTAGCATCAGCACTACCACCACACTACTAGCATCAGCACTACTACCATCAACACTACTACCACCAGCACTACCACCACACTAGCATCAGCACTACCACCACACTACTAGCATCAGCACTTCTACCACCAGCACTACCACCACACTACTACCATCAGCACTACCACCACACTATTAGCATCAGCACTACCACCACACTACTGCCGTCAACACTACAACCACACTACTGCCGTCAACACTACCACCACCACACTACTACCATCAGCACTACCACTACACTATTAGCATCAGCACCACCACCACACTACTGCCGTCAACACTACTACCACACTATTAGCATCAGCACTACCACCACACTACTGCCGTCAACACTACCACCACACTACTGCCGTCAACACTACTACCACCACCACACTACTACCATCAGCACTACCACCACTCAACTAGCATCAGAACTACTACCATCAACACTACTACCACACTACTACCACCAGCACACTACTACCACACTACTACCACCAGCACACTACTACCACCAGCACACTACTACCACCAGCACACTACTACCACCAGCACTACCACCACACTACTAGCATCAGCACTTCTACCACCAGCACTCCCACCACACTACTAGCATCAGCACTATCACCACCACACTACTACCATCAACACTACCACCACACTACCACAACCACACTACTACCACCACGCTACTAGCATCAGCACTACCACCACCACACTACTACCATCAGCACTACCACCACACTATTAGCATCAGCACTACCACCCACTACTAGCATCAGCACTACTACCATCAACACTACTACCACATACTACCACCCACACTACTACCACCACCACACTACTACCACCAGCACTACCACCACACTACTACCATCAACACTACTACCACACTACTACGACCCCCACACTACTACCATCAGCACTACCGCCACACTAGCATCAGCACTACCACCGCACTACTACTACTATCAGCACTACTACCACCACACTACTAGCATCAGCACTTCTACCACCAGCACTACCACCACACTACTACCATCAGCACTACCACCCCACTACCATCAGCACTACCACCACACTACTACCATCAGCACTACCACCACACTACTACTATCAGCACTACTACCACTACACTACTAGCATCAGCACTACCACCACACTACTACCATCAGCACTACTACCGCCAGCACTACCACCACACTACTACCATCAGCACTACCACCACACTACTAGCATCAGCACTACCACCACACTACTACCATCAGCACTACTACCACCACCACTACCACAATCCTCCCATTACTACACTCCTACCCCCATATTACTACCACAATTCTACCACCGCTACCACAATGCTCCCATCACTACATACCTACCGCAATACTACCACCATTGTCACAATCCTATCATCACTACACTCCTACCACTACCACAATCCTATCATCACTACTCTCCTACCACTACCACAATCCTATCATCACTACACTCCTACCACTACCACAATCCTATCAACATTACTCCTACCACTATACTACCACCACTACCACAATACTACCACCACTACACACATACCACAGCCATTACATTCCTGCTGCTACTACTATAACTACAACTCTTCAGTAGTATTCACATATGAGGCAACTTTAGGGTTTGAAGCCTATGAGAAAATGCATTCTCTAGTTTTTAAATGGGAAACACTTTTTGTAAATTGGCAGATTGAAACTTGCAAGGTGCGATCTAAACTATATTCACCAGAATTGATATAAAAAGTTAGATGGGTAAGTGAAATGAGTATTATCAGAGATTCACAGAATAAGTTCTTTTTATCAAAGCAATGGATTATTACTTGAAAATTTTTCCAATGATTTTTTTGTGTCTTGCGGTATGGGTGAGAACAGTAGGAATGAATGAGGGCATCGTGTATCCTGGGAGGATGACACTGTTGTAGGATTACGATATGGATGATTGGCCGGTGGGGGTATAATTCGAGGGAATGGAGAGCCCTTAATCGGAGCCCAGTGCTTACAAAAAGTGGCTCCCAGATAGCCAGTCGCAGCAGAGTTTGGATGAGCTCGGGAGGCTGAGACGAGAGCACCCCAAGGGCAGCGAGATGATGCTAAATATGCTCATTGAACATCTCCAGAAACTGAAGGACGCCACTGATGACGATGACTTGATGGAGAGCGTCGAGGAGGACTTTGAAAAGCAGTATGGCACAGATAAATTATCCTGGTGGGATAAAGTCTAGAATATGGAACAGGTGAGGGATACCGTTGAAGACGATACGGACGATCTCGAAGATAACTTGGAGAAGTTTACGAATATGATTTAGGGAGAAGAGGAGGATACAGAAAAATAGGCTGAAGATCTGCAGTTATAAGTCAAGAATAAATACTTACTTGGCAATAACAGAGCCAATAGGAACGACTATGACTTGTTTGAGGACGAAAGCGAGTAGGAGGATTTGTCCGATGAAGAAGTGAAGAACAAGGAGGAAGGCAAAGTGGTAAAGGAGGAGGATTTGTCCGATGAAGAAGTGAAGAACAAGGAGGAAGGCAAAGTGGTAAATGAGGAAGAGAGTGAGGAAAATAATATCTTTATATAGCATGAGGCTTTCGATTATTCCCATAAAACGTTTATGGATTACGAGAACGGTTTCTACATATCCTGTGGATTCACTGTGTCTACTAGGTAAAAACTTCCTCATTATCTGTAGGATTATGTCAGCAGTGATGTGGCTAGCATGATGAATCAACGTTACCAGGACTAGTGGTAACCTGAGGATCCCGCAGAGAATATTGCAACCACTGATGCTTAGATGAGTGAGGAATCCCAGATGGAAGTAAAAGCACAAGAGATGGTGCACTCCTTCAAGGATCCCACTTTGGAAATGTTTGACTCGATGGGGATTGGCAAAGATGCGGTAATCATGGGACCTGAGGTCATCATCCAGAAGAAGCCAACGACAACCAAACCCATCATATTTAAGCAAGAGACGGAAAAGATCGAGACAATACTAAATAGAACCAGTACGGGCAGCACAGACCCTTATTCACACGTTGTAATAATAAAAGAGAAAGCAGCCGCTGGAAAGCAAGTAGAGGTGAAAGTGGAAGATCTCGGCATGACCTTCGCCTAGATGATGAACACTACATGGAGAACTATCTATTACTCAATAGACTGGAACGTGGTTATAACGACGTCTTCCGTGACTGTGGCTGTAATGATCGTCATACGTATCCTGTACTTCGCCATAGCCAAAGTGGAATATAATTGCTATGCTGAGAACATGATTCTTATGCTCTATTGCTTCCAGCACTGCCCGGATCTGGTAGAGGAACTCATTTATCTGACGCAGGAGTTCATGAGGGAGGGTATTGAGGGAGACGGTCTTCTCAGCTTCGCAAACATGTTTATAGATCAGACTTTGGATCTGTATATTGAGAAATATTACCTTATGGAAAGAGACTGAAAAAGCTCACTGGATAAAAGTTATACCACTATTTTATCATTAGTGTTAATACCACTATTGTTACCACTAGGTATTAACACTACTATTGTTACCACTAGGCATTAATGCCCATGCTTTTATCACTAGGGAATAATACCACTATTTTTACCACTAATGTTAATACCACTATTTTTTTACACAGCGTATTAATACCACTATGTATTAATGATACCATGCATTAATACCACTATGTATTAATACCACTATTTATTAATACCACTAAGAATTATTACCACTATGTATTAATATCACTATGTATTAATATCACTATGTATTAATACCACTATGTATTGATACCACTGTATTAATACCACTAAGTAATACCTAGTGGTATTAATACCAACAAGTATTATTACCTAGAAATATTATTACTACTTAAAGTAATAACATTATTGCTAACTTTATTGATTTCACTAAAATTAAAAATAGTCAAATAAACTTTACTTATAACAAAATTTTGTTATTGTTTGTTAAACTGATATATATATATATATACTATAGTATACATATATATATATATATATATATATATATATATATATATATATATATATATATATATATATATATATATATATATATATATAGTAAGTAAAATAAATAGAGAATTTAGTTACATTACATTATCAAGGAACTATAGTTCCTTGATAATGTGAGTAGTCACGAAAGCGCTTGGAATTCCTCTATTTTTTCATAGTGGTTGTCTTGCATATTTTGATATCACCTGATTACTGTGATCTTTTTGCATATATATATATATATATAAATATATAAAAGTAGTGTAGAAAGTCCCTGTAGAACTCAAAATGGCAGCGGTCCCCCACCCCCAACACCCCCCACTTCCGGTCACACCCCCACTTCCGGTCGCCCCCACCCCATCCCACTTCCGGTCGACCCCACTTCCGATACGCCCCCAACGCCCCCATTTTTTTTTTTTTTTTTTTCGCGCCCTTGCCCGCGCCCCGCCCCGCGCCCTTCCGCGTCGAGCCGCCCCGAGCTGCCTTCTGCAGCGCCTTCTGCTGCGGATCGCCCCCGCTCCTCGATTTTTTTTTTCGATTTTTTTTTTTCATTTTTTCAAATTTTTCATTTTTTCAATATTACTTCTAATATTTTTTACTTGATCTCTATGGAGAGTCAGAGATATGGTAACCCCCTATGGGGTCTCTCTTTAAGTAAATTTAACTAAGACTTACCTACTTTGGAATTTCATCAAATTCACTTCCATCTCCCCCAATATTCCTGCTCTACTTCCTTGGATCAAGATTTACCCCCTACGGGGACAATATTATTTCCTCTCTAAGTTAAATGAGATACTATTAAGTATAACCCCCTATGGGGTATGTTAAAATAATTAAAAGTGGTGTGGTGTGTGACGTCATCACTGGGTCGCCAACAAGTTCATTCAAGTATCCCTATGGTATCTGTTTTTAAGTTAAACGAGCTAAAATTATGTTAAAAGAATTAAAAGTGTGTGAGGTCACGTGATGTTTACCCGTGACGTCACAATATTTCCTCGAATCAAGCATCCCTATGGGATGAAATTAGGTTAACACTAATACACATTTTTCATTTATTTATTTTATTAATACATATACATTTTCAGTTAACAAATAAAAAGTTCCAGTCTTACATTAACATTTTTTCAGGTATCAATAAAAAGTCCCCATACGGGTAAGTCAAGTCATTGACTAAAATGAACATAACACGAATTAAGATTTTGGCTAACATATGAAAAACATTCATTACGAGATCAGTCTATTCTCCTACGTTTAGATGGTGGAATATCAGGTGCCCATAAGCCAAGGATTTCTTGGTATCCAAGTGATACCTTTTATCATCAAAGGCTGACAAGCCTCTTTTTTAATCTTTACTGTACATATTTCACCTTTTACGTTACTTATAGACTTACAAGTGAATACTCACACTCCTTAACTGAACCTCCTTTGCATCTCACTCTCCCCATTCACCTCACTCACTCACACATGGATACTTAACCCAGGATAACACAAATTTTCAACACTTTGCTCTGCATACACTTTCATTTTTATTAATTATTCACACAATTTTTCACTCATATCCCACAAAGTCACAAATTCACTATTCTACCATGTACAAACCACCTCACACTCCTTAACCAGGATAACAAATTTTCAGATGTTTTAATATCCATGTACAAGTCTCAACACCTCCCCAGCACCTCACTCTTCCTTTCATATCTCTTCCCTTCACCTCACCTCACCTCACTCACTCACACACACACACACACACACAATCCAACGATACTTAACCCATTTCTAAATTCGATATAAGATCTATCACTCATTGATTAACATTTTTAATATTTCATTATAAGAATCTTCTTCACAGCATATATTTTCCCTCATATGATTAACTAAATACAACTCTTTCTAATCAGGTTTACTATTAAATCATGTTTTTAGTAAAAGAGTTGTCATGAAACACTTTTCGGCAACTCTACCTGCACTACACCTGGGGTCACCGTGACGTCATCACTGGGTCGCCAACAGGATTGAGCAGGTATTTCATACGTATCACACCATGTTTCACATTACAAACTCTATTCAACAATTTTTCACTTCTATATTTTCTTTTAAATTATTCACAATACCTTTAATTTCATTAAAATTTACGCTCACACACACACACACACACACACACACACACACCATCTCCCACCCATCACAGGCTCACCCAGCGCCTGAGGCCATGACCTCACCTGCTCTCTCTCTCTACCTCACACACACGCGCACACACACACACACACACACACACACACACACACACACACACACACACACACACATACAACACACACACACACACACACACACACACACACACAAACACACCACCCATTACCCCATCACTCATCTCAATTTTTTCCAGTTTTACTAATTCATCCAAAAAGCCACATCCGCCTCCACAGAACATACACACATTTTATACTCAATATAACCAAGAAATACATTGGAACACCTCCAAAACACTCTTATACATCATTTGAATACCCCCAAAACATCATTGAATACTGTGAAAACGACATTGAATACTGTCAAATAGCATTTAAAACACCTCTAACTCATACACCAAACTACACTCGTCCCAAAATCACTCATCTCAATTTTTTTTCCAGTTTTACTAATTCATCCAAAAAAAGATCATTTAACCTATGAATACTTTCACTAAGATCACATTTTTACACATTCCCCAAAAACACCATTGAACACCACCAAAACGCCATTGAATGCACCCAAAACACTATTGAACACCACCAAAACAACATCAAACTTTCCCTCAAAACACTATAACCAACTTTTTAAGATGACAAAACCACTATCTAAGTACACTCATCTCAATATTTTTTTCCCGTTTTACTAATTCATCAAAAAAAGTAATCACTAAAACACACTTTCAAAAAACACAATCACCATTGAACACCGTCAAAAACACCTCTGAATACTCCCAAATCATCGTTTGAACACCATCACACCCACATATATTCCCCCGTTTTCAGGTAACAGGCTAAATCAATAACTTTCAAGACATATTCTCACATCCCTCAACATCTCATTCATCATTTGAATACCCTCAAAAACACTATCAAACACCACAAATAACATTTAACCTAACCTAACTAACACAGTCACCACCAACCAAGACATATCATAATCATATTTTTTATAAACATCCCCTCAAATCATTATAACCAACTTTATAAGATCATTAATCTCAATCCACTAAGATCACTCATTTCAATTTTTTCCCGTTTTACTAATTCATCCAAAAAAAGTAAAATCCATATCCAAAGAACATTTTTCATATACATTCCCTCATATCACCAACCGAGAACACTATTACTGATTTTTCCTCGTTTTACTAATTCATCCAAAAAAGATCATTAGGACAAAGATCGCTAAAACTATGAATACTTTTTACTAATGGAACACTTCCAAACAACATTAGAACATTTCCAAATTACATTAGAAAATTCCCAGGTTACTTTGAACATATCCAATACATTATTAGAACACTCCCAGATTACTTTGAGCACATCCAAAACAATATTAGAACGCCCTCAGATTACTTCCAAACAATATTAGATCTCCATCAAAAACACTCTTATACCTCATTTGAACACCACCAAATCACTCTTGTGCATCATATGAACACCTTCAAAAACACTATCAAACATCTCAAATAACATTTAACCTAACCTAACTTTAACTTCAAAACACTCTAAAACATGACACACCACCAACCAACTAAGACATATCATATTCCCATTTTTACAAAAATCTCCTCAAATCACTCAAAATCACCATTGAATTCTTCCAAGACATCTTCAAACTTTCCCTCAAAACATTCCCTCAAAACACTCCAACCAAGATCACTACTTACCTCCAACTCGGATAAAACATGAACACAAAAATACATGAACATAATCCTATCGCAAAAACACAAAACACACTTTTCAAAAACACAACACCTTGACCACCAAAACACTCTTATACATCATTTGATTACTCCCAAAACACCATTTGAATACTCCCGAAACAATATATAACATTTTAACCTAACCTAACCTAACCTAACCTAACAACATCTAACCTAACCAAAAAATAGCATCTAATCTAACAACTTAACCTTCAAAAACACTATCAAACACCACAAATAACATTTATCCTAACCTAACTTATCCTTCAAATCACTCATTCACCATTTGAACACCTTCAACTAACACAGACATACACCCTCCAACTAAGTCATGGAACATTATCAAAAACTAAGACACCTTCAACTAACACCTGAGACATCAACAAAACCTATACAAGACATATTCACCAATCTTATACCTGACATGAGCCATATCCAACATCTAAGACAAATAAAAATCTAACTCATATACACAATATAATATATAACTGCAAAATACCATGTCACGATCACCACCATCTATAACATATCATGCACCCAAAAATCTAAGAAACACCAAAAACTAAGACATACACTTCCAACTATATCATGACATGAACACACAACCAACTTATACACGACCTAATCACAACAAAACTTAAGACATGAAACATACACAAAATAAGGCATAAACACAAATATTCTAA
Source organism: Cherax destructor (assembly GCA_009830355.1). Lineage (NCBI taxonomy): Eukaryota > Metazoa > Arthropoda > Malacostraca > Decapoda > Parastacidae > Cherax > Cherax destructor. The sequence continues at coordinate 14,030 of WNWK01029721.1, forward strand.
GATCCACCAACTAAGACATAATATGAACCCACAAACAAATTTAAACCATCAGTCAGGTCAAAAAATCTAAGACACAGACACCACCAACTAAGATATATACACAAAATAAGACATAGGCACAAAAACACCATAATCACATGATAACCATAAAATCTAAGACATATTAAAAAATCTAAGAGATGCACACAAAAATAAGATAGACACCACCATCTAATATGCGACATAAACACAAAATTTTAAAACATGTAACATTAAAAATCTATAACATAATAAAATATTCTATGATATATAAACAAAATAAGACATGATCACTATAACATGCACCCCAAACTTATACACGTCATGATCACAAACAAATTTAACACATGAGTCATACATAGTACACTATCTACCAAAAATAGAAAACTATCACTTGATCACATAAAAAATTGACTTACAATCACTTAAGTCATATGAAAACATAAACATAAGTCATATGATGACAAAATTTACACAAATTTCATGAGTATTACACCAAGATCACTAGCTCATGTCACTTATAACATGAGAGCCACAATCTATAAACACTACTCATTCACCATCCTAACCACTAAATCTGCGCACGAACACTTAAGACATACAACAACTAAAAAAATATTAACACAACTTTGCCCCACCAAAGACAAGTTATAACCTCCATAACACAAAACTGATTTACACTTTTCTCAAACTGAATATTCATACCACATTTTTTCATTTATCATCTATGTACATATCACATTTTCATCCACATCTTCCTAAACCATCCTTCCTGGAATATTATAAAAACTAAGACACCTTCAACTATCACCTGAGGCATTTTCAAAACTAACACAGACATACACCCTCCAACTAAGTCATGCTCAAAAACCACTAAAATCGCTAAATCTATGAATACTTTTTACTATTGGAACACTTCCAAACAATATTGGAACATTTCCAAATTACATTAGAACACTCCCAAATTACTTTGAACACATCCAAACAAATATTAGAAAACTCCCAAATAACATTTGACATCTCTAACTCACCCGCCAAATTACATTCTCAATCACATTTACACACATTTCATTAACTGAAATTACATCTCACTCATCAAACTACACACTAACCCCAAAACCACTAACCTACAACTAAGCCATGAGACATAAGCAAAAACTAAGACATATTCAAAATCTAAGAAATGAACACAAAATAAGACATATCACGAACACTTTAATATACCCAAAAATTTAAGTCATTTACACAAAATATGATAAACGCACAAAAAAAAAAATACCACGACACAATTCACCACCAACCAACTATAACATATCATCACACCACACAACCAACTTATACATGACCTAATCACAACATATACACAAAATAAGACATAAGCACAAATATTCTAAGATCCACCAACTAAGACATAATATGAACCCACAAACAAATTTAAACCATCAGTCAGGTCAAAAATCTAAGACACAGACACCACCAACTAAGACATATACACAAAATAAGACATAGGCACAAAAACACCATAATCACAACATATTTAAGACATAAGACATGATATACATAAAATCTAAGACATAATAAAAAAATAAAAGAGATCTACACAAAAATAAGATAGACACCACCAACTAATACGCGACATAATCACAAAATTTAAGACATGTAACGTATTAAAATCTATGACATAATAAAATATTCTATTATATAAACAAAATAAGACATATGCAAAAATACCTTAACACGACCACTATAACATGATCCCAAACTTATACATGTATGATCACAACAACAAATTTAAGACATGAATCATAATAGTACACTATCTAACGAAAATGAAAACTATCACTGATCACATAAAATTGACTTACAATCACTTAGGCTATGAAAACATAAACATAAGACATATGAAGACAAATTTCACACAAATTTCATGAATATTCACTCAGATCACTGTCATGCACACTTATAACATGTGAACACAATCTATAAACACAACCACCACTCATCATATTCGTACATTTAGTTTATCATCTATGTACATATACATAATCACTAGTACTTTTCCTAAACCTTCCTTCCTATACTCATCCTCATATTACCGCCTAGGATTTTTTTAATTCGACGACTCATCATGACGTTAGGAGACAGAGTAACCATCACCACTCTATCACCACCTACACTCTGGTTCTTAACGTCATGTTGGGTCGTCGGATTAAAAATCCCTAGGTGATAATATGAGGATGAGTATAGGAAGGAAGGTTTAGGGAAAAGATTTTGGGTGATTAAATGTGATATGTACATAGATGATAAACTAAATGTGGTACGAATATGATGGTGGGTGGTTAGTGTTTATAGATTGTGGTTCACATGTTATAAGTGTGCATGACTTAGTGATCCTGGTGTAATATTCATGAAATTTGTGTGAAATTTTGTCTTCATATGTCTTATGTTTATGTTTTCAAAGCCTTAAGTGATTGTAAGTCAATTTTTTATGTGATCAAGTGATAGTTTTCTATTTTCGTTAGATAGTGTACTATGTATGATTCATGTCTTAAATTTGTTGTTGTGATCATGACATGTATAAGTTTGGGGTGCATAGAGTGATTTGGTGGTGTTCAAATGAGGTATAAGAGTGTTTTTGATGGAGATCTAATATTGTTTGGAAGTAATCTGAGGGCGTTCTAATATTGTTTTGGATGTGCTCAAAGTAATCTGGGAGTGTTCTAATAATGTATTGATATGTTCAAAGTAACCTGGGAATTTTCTAATGTAATTTGGAAATGTTCTAATGTTGTTTGGAAGTGTTCCATTAGTAAAAGTATTCATAGTTTTAGCGATCTTTGTCCTAATGATCTTTTTTTGGGTGAATTAGTAAAACGAGGAAAAAACAGTAATAGTGTTCTCGGTTGGTGATATGAGGGAATGTATATGAAAATGTTCTTTGGATATGGATTTTACTTTTTTGGATGAATTAGTAAAACGGGAAAAATTGAAATGAGTGATCTTAGTGGATTGAGATTAATGATCTTATAAAGTTGGTTATAATGATTTGAGGGATGTTTATAAAAATATGATTATGATATGTCTTGGTTGGTGGTGACTGTGTTAGTTAGTCACGAGGGACATGGTTATCAAACAGATAGATAAACTGAAGCAAAATAAGTCCCCGGGACCCGACGAGTTGTTTTCAGGGTACTTAAAGAATGCAAGATGGAACTTAGTCAGCCAGGTTAAATGTTATTTGTAGTGTTTGATAGTGTTTTTGAGGGTATTCAAATGATGAATGAGATGTTGAGGGATGTGAGAATATGTCTTGAAAGTTATTGATTTAGCCTGTTACCTGAAAACGGGGAATATATGTGGGTGTGAGGTGTTCAAACGATGATTTGGGAGTATTCAGAGGTGTTTTGACGGTGTTCAATGGTGATTGTGTTTTTGAAAGTGTGTTTTAGTGATTACTTTTTGATGAATTAGTAAAACGGGAAAAATATTGAGATGAGTGTACTTAGATAGTGGTTTTGTCATCTTAAAAGTTGGTTATAGTGTTTTGAGGGAAAGTTTGATGTTGTTTGGTGGTGTTCAATAGTGTTTTGGTGATTCAATGGCGTTTTGGTGGTGTTCAATGGTGTTTTTGGGGAATGTGTAAAATGTGATCTTAGTGAAAGTATTCATAGGTTAAATGATCTTTTTTGGATGAATTAGTAAAACTGGAAAAAAATTGAGATGAGTGATTTTGGGACGAGTGTAGTTTGGTGTATGAGTTAGAGGTGTTTTAAATGCTATTTGACAGTATTCAATGTCGTTTTCACAGTATTCAATGATGTTTTGGGGTATTCAAATGATGTATAAGAGTGTTTTGGAGGTGTTCCAATGTATTTCTTGGTTATATTGAGTATAAAATGTGTGTATGTTCTGTGGAGGCGGATGTGGCTTTTGGATGAATTAGTAAAACTGGAAAAATTGAGATGAGTGATGGGGTAATGGGTGGTGTGTTTGTGTGTGTGTGTGTGTGTGTGTGTGTATGTGTGTGTGTGTGTGTGTGTGTGTGTGTGTGTGTGTGTGTGCACGCGTGTGTGAGGTAGAGAGAGAGAGCAGGTGAGGTCATGGCCTCAGGCGCTGGGGTGAGCCTGTGATGGGTGGGAGATGGTGTGTGTGTGTGTGTGTGTGTGTGTGTGTGAGCGTAAATTTTAATGAAATTAAAGGTATTGTGAATAATTTAAAAGAAAATATAGAAGTGAAAAATTGTTGAATAGAGTTTGTAATGTGAAACATGGTGTGATACGTATGAAATACCTGCTCAATCCTGTTGGCGACCCAGTGATGACGTCACGGTGACCCCAGGTGTAGTGCAGGTAGAGTTGCCGAAAAGTGTTTCATGACAACTCTTTTACTAAAAACATGATTTAATAGTAAACCTGATTAGAAAGAGTTGTATTTAGTTAATCATATGAGGGAAAATATATGCTGTGAAGAAGATTCTTATAATGAAATATTAAAAATGTTAATCAATGAGTGATAGATCTTATATCGAATTTAGAAATGGGTTAAGTATCGTTGGATTGTGTGTGTGTGTGTGTGTGTGTGTGTGTGTGTGTGAGTGAGTGAGGTGAGGTGAGGTGAAGGGAAGAGATATGAAAGGAAGAGTGAGGTGCTGGGGAGGTGTTGAGACTTGTACATGGATATTAAAACATCTGAAAATTTGTTATCCTGGTTAAGGAGTGTGAGGTGGTTTGTACATGGTAGAATAGTGAATTTGTGACTTTGTGGGATATGAGTGAAAAATTGTGTGAATAATTAATAAAAATGAAAGTGTATGCAGAGCAAAGTGTTGAAAATTTGTGTTATCCTGGGTTAAGTATCCATGTGTGAGTGAGTGAGGTGAATGGGGAGAGTGAGATGCAAAGGAGGTTCAGTTAAGGAGTGTGAGTATTCACTTGTAAGTCTATAAGTAACGTAAAAGGTGAAATATGTACAGTAAAGATTAAAAAGAGAGGCTTGTCAGCCTTTGATGATAAAAGGTATCACTTGGATACCAAGAAATCCTTGGCTTATGGACACCCTGATATTCCACCATCTAAACGTAGGAGAATAGACTGATCTCGTAATGAATGTTTTTCATATGTTAGCCAAAATCTTAATTCGTGTTATGTTCATTTTAGTCAATGACTTGACTTACCCGTATGGGGACTTTTTATTGATACCTGAAAAAATGTTAATGTAAGACTGGAACTTTTTATTTGTTAACTGAAAATGTATATGTATTAATAAAATAAATAAATGAAAAATGTGTATTAGTGTTAACCTAATTTCATCCCATAGGGATGCTTGATTCGAGGAAATATTGTGACGTCACGGGTAAACATCACGTGACCTCACACACTTTTAATTCTTTTAACATAATTTTAGCTCGTTTAACTTAAAAACAGATACCATAGGGATACTTGAATGAACTTGTTGGCGACCCAGTGATGACGTCACACACCACACCACTTTTAATTCTTTTAACATACCCCATAGGGGGTTATACTTAATAGTATCTCATTTAACTTAGAGAGGAAATAATATTGTCCCTGTAGGGGATAAATCTTGATCCAAGGAAGTAGAGCAGGAATATTGGGGGAGATGGAAGTGAATTTGATGAAATTCCAAAGTAGGTAAGTCTTAGTTAAATTTACTTAAAGAGAGACCCCATAGGGGTTACCATATCTCTGACTCTCCATAGAGATCAAGTAAAAAAAATTAGAAGTAATATTGAAAAATGAAAAATATGAAAAAATGAAAAAAAAAAAAAAATTCGAAAAAAAAAATCGAGGAGCGGGGGCGATCCGCAGCAGAAGGCGCTGCAGAAGGCAGCTCGGGGCGGCTCGACGCGGAAGGGCGCGGGCGGGGCGCGGGCAAGGGCGCAAAAAAAAAAAAAAAAATGGGGAGGGGGCGTTGGGGGCGTATCGGAAGTGGGGGTCGACCGGAAGTGGGATGGGGTGGGGGGGCGACCGGAAGTGGGGGGTGTGACCGGAAGTGGGGGGTGACCGGAAATGGGGGGGGGTGACCGGAAGTGGGGGGGGTGTTGGGGGGTGGGGACCTCCGCCATTTTGAGTTCTACAGGGACTTTCTACACTACTACCATTAGCACTACTACCGCCAGCACTACCACCACACTACTACCATCAGCACTACCACCACACTACTAGCATCAGCACTACCACCACACTACTACCATCAGCACTACTACCACCACCACTACCACAATCCTCCCATTACTACACTCCTACCGCCATATTACTACCACAATTCTACCACCGCTACCACAATGCTCCCATCACTACATACCTACCGCAATACTACCACCATTGTCACAATCCTATCATCACTACACTCCTACCACTACCACAATCCTATCATCACTACTCTCCTACCACTACCACAATCCTATCATCACTACACTCCTACCACTACCACAATCCTATCAACATTACACTCCTACCACTATACTACCACCACTACCACAATACTACCACCACTACACACCTACCACAGCCATTACATTCCTGCTGCTACTACCATAACTACAACTCTTCAGTAGTATTCACATATGAGGCAACTTTAGTGTTTGAAGCCTATGAGAAAATGCATTCTCTAGTTTTTAAATGGGAAACACTTTTTGTAAATTGGCAGATTGAAACTTGCAAGGTGCGATCTAAACTATATTCACCAGAATTGATATAAAAGTTAGATGGGTAAGTGAAATGAGTATTATCAGAGATTCACAGAATAAGTTTTTTTATCAAAGCAATGGATTATTACTTGAAAATTTTTCCAATGATTTTTGTGTCTTGCGGTATGGGTTAGAACAGTAGGAATGAATGAGGGCATCGTGTATCCTGGGAGGATGACACTGTTGAGGATTACGATATGGATGATTGGCCGGTGGGGGTATAATTCGAGGGAATGGAGAGCCCTTAATCGGAGCCCAGTGCTTACAAAAAGTGGCTCCCAGATAGCCAGTCGCAGCAGAGTTTGGATGAGCTCGGGAGGCTGAGACGAGAGCACCCCAAGGGCAGCGAGATGATGCTAAATATGCTCATTGAACATCTCCAGAAACTGAAGGACGCCACTGATGACGATGACTTGATGGAGAGCGTCGAGGAGGACTTTGAAAAGCAGTATGGCACAGATAAATTATCCTGGTGGGATAAAGTCTAGAATATGGAACAGGTGAGGGATACCGTTGAAGACGATACGGACGATCTCGAAGATAACTTGGAGAAGTTTACGAATATGATTTAGGGAGAAGAGGAGGATACAGAAAAATAGGCTGAAGATCTGCAGTTATAAGTCAAGAATAAATACTTACTTGGCAATAACAGAGCCAATAGGAACGACTATGACTTGTTTGAGGACGAAAGCGAGGAGGAGGATTTGTCCGATGAAGAAGTGAAGAACAAGGAGGAAGGCAAAGTGGTAAAGGAGGAGGATTTGTCCGATGAAGAAGTGAAGAACAAGGAGGAAGGCAAAGTGGTAAAGGAGGATGATTTGTCCGATGAAGAAGTGAAGAACAAGGAGGAAGGCAAAGTGGTAAATGAGGAAGAGAGTGAGGAAAATAATATCTTTATATAGCATGAGGCTTTCGATTATTCCCATAAAAAGTTTATGGATTACGAGAACGGTTTCTACATATCCTGTGGATTCACTGTGTCTACTAGGTAAAAACTTCCTCATTATCTGTAGGATTATGTCAGCAGTGATGTGGCTAGCATGATGAATCAACGTTACCAGGACTAGTGGTAACCTGAGGATCCCGCAGAGAATATTGCAACCACTGATGCTTAGATGAGTGAGGAATCCCAGATGGAAGTAAAAACACAAGAGATGGTGCACTTTCAAGGATCCCACTTTGGAAATGTTTGACCCCGATGGGGATTGGCAAAGATGCGGTAATCATGGACCTGAGGTCATCATCCAGAAGAAGCCAACGACAACCAAACCCATCATATTTAAGCAAGAGACGGAAAAGATCGAGACAATACTAAATAGAACCAGTACGGGCAGCACAGACCCTTATTCCACGTTGTAATAATAAAAGAAAGCAGCCGCTGGAAAGCAAGTAGAGGTGAAAGTGGAAGATCTCGGCATGACCTTCGCCTAGATGATGAACACTACATGGAGAACTATCTATTACTCAATAGACTGGAACGTGGTTATAACGACGTCTTCCGTGACTGTGGCTGAATGATCGTCATACGTATCCGTACTTCGCCATAGCCAAAGTGGAATATAATTGCTATGCTGAGAACATGATTCTTATGCTCTATTGCTTCCAGCACTGCCCGGATCTGGTAGATGAACTCATTTATCTGACGCAGGAGTTCATGAGGAGGGATTGAGGGAGACGGTCTTCTCAGCTTCGCAAACATGTTTATAGATCAGACTTTGGATCTGTATATTGAGAAATATTACCT